>BJCM01207580.1:0-17414 GCA_018326385.1 Flaveria bidentis
AACATCATGCGTCATACATTCACATACATATACATATGCACCACAAGCATAATCATCATAAAACATAACCGACCCTTCGTGGGACAGCGGGGGTTCGGGGGTGTTAACCCCTGATAGCGGGGTCCTAGGGGCAGCAGCCCCTAGTGGGGTCCAAGGGGCAACGCCCCTGGCTAGGGTCGCACTGACAGAAAAATCGATCTTCCGGTTAAAACCTCTTAAATCTTGGTCGTTTAAAACGTATATTTAGTATGCATTTCTAGCGCCAAACTAGTTTAAAACCTTTAAATAGGGAATCTAGAAATCACCCGTACTTGATGAGTAGCTTCTCAATCAAGCTTTCAAAGCAAGGGTTGCATTACACAACCTACAGATAAGTTAAAACTCAAAGGAGTTAATTTCTGCCTAATTTTGCTGCTAATTTCGCTGCCAGATTAGTAGTTTCGCTGCTAATTTCGCCAGCAATTATGTTGCCTTCTTCGCTGACAGATTCGCTGGCAATTTCGCTAGTATCATGTCTGCGAAACTACCTACGAAACTATAGTTTTGCAGGAAGACCCATAGTTTCGCTGGACGAATGCATAATTTTGCCAGATGAACACCCAGTTTCGCAGAACTGGCTGAAAATTACGAACCACCCTATTTTTGACCCAAAATTTCAATCTTTTACACCCAAAACCTTGGTTTATCATCCATGATGCTATATCTAATCTTTTTACATGTTTTCTTACATAAAAACGTGAGTTTTGGCCGAATCTTTGCCACTTTCACAAACCCAAGCCCTAGAATTTAGGTTTACATCAAAATGAGAGATTAAATAATGTTTCTTACCTGGATTCTTGGTGTTTTCTCCTTGTTTGGATGCCCACGAACACCAATCTTCAATCCCGTGATCAACCGAGCCTTAAATCTTCAATTCTTTCCAATTTCTCTCTCTACTCTCTCTCTCTAGAAATTGGGGTGTTGAGTTGCAAATAAGAGTTGCTCAAGCTGAACTGTTTATATATACCGAGCGTTTTCGAGACCTTTAAATCGCTAAACACATAACCTGAAAAGTTAACTCGGTCCATACTCTACGACCCGCTTATTTTCTTTAAATAATCCCCGTTATGCCTATTATTATTAATTGGCTCGCTTAGACTTTATTCGGGGTGTTACAACTTGGGTCTAATCTTTGTGATTGAACATATGTATGGGATCCTTGACGCTTGCCTTAGGTACTAGAATCAGCTTCATGCATAATGTTCAAGGTCAATGAAAGACCTCATGCCCAATAAGTAGCTTCATGCACAATGTTCGCGGTATAGCATATGACATTGGTCCAGAATGAAAGAGAAAAGACAGTGATGAGTGTACTTGCCCTAGGTACTGGAGTTAGCTTCGTGCATAATGTTTGAGGTCTTTAATAGACCTTAGGCCCAGTAACCAGCTTCGTGCATAATGTTCGGGGTATTGTACATGTCATCAGAAGTAACGAACATATGAAAGATAAGTAAGGAAGTTTACGAATGAAAGTGAATGATAATGATTTATGATGAATGAAAGAAAGTTAATGAACGAATGCTGAAGATAATGATGATATTTTCTGTGTGTACCTACGATGCTTGATCATGTAAGAATGTAAAGAATGGTTTAAACAAAAGTAAAGTATATTTTATTTTAAAAACTAGAACTCACTCAGCAACGTTGACTTTTATGTGTTTCCAGTTGGCAGGTGATTGTTGCTGAGGATGGCACGGGGTGGCTACTTGGCTCATTTTGGATAGATTCTTTTGTATAATGTTATTGCATTGTAATGCGAACAAACGATGTTTTGTAATGAATGTTGTATTATTTTGCAAAAGCGATTATTATAATGAAATAAAAAAGTTGTTTAAAAAGTTTCCGCTGCAATGTTTTGTTAAAGATAATGTAAATATATGTTTTATGTGCGATGGTTGATCAGTTGTGAGCGTCCCGGGAATGGGGTCTTACAAGTTGGTATCAGAGCCAAAGTTTAAGTGCAACTGGTAATTTTTCAAAAGAAACCTAAACATAAACTGAAAATTTGATGAAAGGGAAGAGATGTCAGTCCAAGTAGTTGCGTGCCATCGGGTATTTTCTTAATGTTAACCGGTATTATGTGTGCATGTTATCTGATCTGTGTGCCTTTAGTATAGCGTACCATCATGTATTTTCTTAATGTTAATGCCAGTCCATGTTAGTGTTTGAATCTTATAGCGTGTTTGAGGATGGTCGGTGGTAGATCGTCAAAGGCTTCACGTGGTGGATGTCGTGGTGGACGTGGTGTTGAACCACGGATCATAAGACGAAGGCCTAGAGCCAAAGATGTGGTTCACGAAGAACCCGAGACCCCTCATCTGGAGGCTGGGGATGAGAGTGTTAACTTGAGAGCTTCAGTGAAGGAGGCTATTGTTGAGGAGGTGCATCAGGTCATGCAGACGATCCTACCATCTACGGTGATAGAAGTGATAAAGGTTGTGCAATAAGGATAAAGAAGGGAGAGGAACAGGTCCTCGGGAGGACGAGAGTGACCGGAGACTGAGACAGTTTTCTCTGATGAAGAAGAAGAGGAAGAAGAGCCTGTGCCTGAGGCGGCTCGAGGTTGTAACTACGGGGCATTTCAAAGATGCAAGCTGCCTACCTTTGATGGTAATGGCACTGCTGCTGCTGCTCACCGGTGGGTGAGAGGAATGGAGGCTGTACTTGATATCAGCGAGTGCCAAGAGGACCAGAAGGTGAAGTTTGTTGCCCACTCGTTTATGGACTCGGTTTTGTGCTGGTGGGACAATATCTTCCAATTCAAGGGTAGTCGAGCAATTGGTAGGATGAAGTGGGTGGAGCTGAAGAAATAGGTGATTGAGGAGTTTTGTCCTCTTAGAGAGATGGATAAGGTGGAGAGGGAGTTCCTGTAGCTGGAGGCGGGAACCATGACACATCAGCAATACACCACGAAGTTCAATGAGATGGCAAGGTTGGTGCCAGATCAAGTGATGCCTCTGTCACGGAAGGATCAAGAGATACATCCAAGGGCTGCCGGTGGAATTCCGTAGGCACATGATCGTTGCCTGACCGAGCACGTTTAGGTCGGCGGTTGATTTGGCTAGAAGGTTGTATGATGAATGGACTATGGTGGTGGCTGAAGTCAGCAAGAAGAGTGGTGGTGTCCGGAATTGGAATGGGAAGCAGTTTGGACGTGACGGGGCTGCTCCAAACAACAAAGGTGCACGGGTGGATGACCGACGTGTGGTCACATCAGGTGCGGGGATGAAGAGGTGTGGCAAGTGTGGAAAGGAGCACACCGGAGAGTGTAGATAAGGATTGAACATGTGCTTCAAGTTTGGAAAGCTTGGTCATATAGCAAGGGACTTCAAGACATGGAGGTGTTTAACTATGGCAAGGAGGGCCACATGAGCAGGAATTGTAAGAAGCCGAGGGCTGAAAGTTTAGGAGTGAAGAAGGCTGGAGGAGAAGGGCAGAGGGCGAGCGCCAGAGGGTTCACAATGACACAGGAGGAGGCTAGGACGAACCCCGATGTTGTGTCAGGTACGTTTCTAGTAAACCAAACTCTAGCTTCTGTGTTATTTGATTCTGGTGCTAGTAAAAGTTTTATTTATGCTGCTTTCTATGATAAATTGTCTGTTAGTAGTAGGAATATAGATACGCCCTTTGATGTAGAAATTGCCATAGGTAAGTCTATTAGGATTTCTGAGATGATAGAAGGATGTGACATAGAATTAGAAGGTCGCAAGTTTCCTGTTAGACCATTCATGATGAACTTATGTAGGTTCGATGTAGTCCTAGGAATGGATTGGTTGGCGGACTACGAGGAGAACATTGTATGTCTCAAGAAGATGAATCAGTTGACAACGCCCGATGGAAGTTCGGTGATAGTTTACGATGATCGTGTCACGACGATCCCGAAATTGATTTTGATGGTGGTGGCAGGAAAGTTCATAAGGCATGGATGTAGTGCCTACTTGGCCTACGTGAAAGATGTGGATACACCGACACCACAACTGTCCAAGGTACTAGTTGTGTGTGACTTTTCGGACATTTTTCCAGAAGACTTACCAGGGGTGCCACTGTACCATGAGATTGAGTTCTAGATTGACTTGATGTCGGGTGCCCAACATGTTGCTAAAGCGTCGTATCGGTTGGCTCCGACTGAGATGAAGGAACTGATGGAGCAACTACAGGAGTTGCTTGATAAGGGGTTCATTAGACCAAGTATTTCTCCTTAGGATGCTCCGGTCTTATTCGTGAAGAAGAAGGACAATAGTATGAGGATGTGTATAGACTAACGCAAGCTGAATAAGTTGACAGTGAAGACTCGGTACCCCTTACCGAGAATTGATGATCTGTTTGATCAGCTCCAAGGTGCCAGTTGGTTCTCGAGGATAAACCTTCGATCTGGTTACCATTAGTTGAAGGTGAAGGAGTAGGATATTCCAAAAACAACTTTCCACACGTGTTATGGACACTATGAGTTTCTTGTTATTTCCTTTGGTTTAACAAACGTGTCAACTATTTTTATGGACTTGATGAATCGAGTGTGTCATCCAATGTTGGATAAATCAGTTATCGAGATTATTGATGATATCCTGATTTTTTCAAAGAGTAAGGAGGAGCATGCTGGTCATATGCAAGAGGTGTTAGAGACATTGAGAAAGGAGAGGTTGTATGCTAAATTCTCCAAGTGCGAGTTCTGGTTGCACGAAGTTTAGTTTTTGGGTCATTTAGTGAATCCCAAGGGGATTATGGTGGATCCAGCAAAGGTGGAGGCGGTGATGCAATGGAAGTCTCCGAAGACGCCATCCGAGATTTGTAGCTTCTTGGGTTTGGAGGGCTATTATAGAAGATTCATCCAAGACTTCTCTAAGATAGCTTCTCCACTAACCAAGCTGAACCGGAAAGATGTGAAGTTTGTATGGGTCAAGATAAATAGAAGGCTTTTAAGGAGTTAAAGGCGAGGTTGACTCAAGTCCTGTCTTGCCATTACTCGAAGGGAGCGAGGACTTGGTGGTTTATTCAAATGCTTCGTACTTGGGGTTGTGATGTGTGTTGATGCAAAGAGGAAAGGTTATAGCTTATGCATCTCGACAGTTAAAAGTCCATGAGATAATTATCCTACTCATGACATGGAGCTCGCAGTCGTGGTCTTCGCGTTAAAGATTTCAAGGCACTACTTATACAGGACGAAGTGCACCATATTCACTAAACACAAGAGCTTGAAGTACTTCTTTGAGCAAAAGAATTTGAATATGAGGCAGAGGAGATTGTTGGAGCTAATAAAAGATTATGATTACGAGATCCATTACCATCCGGGCAAACCCAACGTGGTGGTGGGTGCCCTCGGTCGAAAGGAGAGACCCGAACTAATTCGGGTAAAGGCTTATAAGTTGGTTATGACCTCCGATGTGAAGAAGCAAGTCAAGGAGTTTCAAGATGAGGCATTGAAGGAAGATCATCTTAACTCTAAAAGAATGAGAGGTCTAGTCGCGGAGTTGGGTGAAAACAAACATGGTGTTAGGACCCGATTCGGACGAATGTGGATTCCTTGCTTTGGGGGTCTACGTATGAAAATTATGCATGAAGCTCATAAGACTCGATACTCTATTCATCCCGGTGCTAGAAGATGTATCAAGACATGAAGAAGGATTCTTGGTGGCCGGGTATGAAACGCGATGTAGCGGAGTATGTGAGTAAGTGCCTTACTTGTTTACAAGTTTACTTGTTTACAAGTGAAGGTCAGGCATCAGAAGCCGTATGGGAGATCCAACCTTTGGATATACCGGAGTGGAAGTGGGAGCATATCACCATGGACTTTATTACGAAGCTACGACATACCGTGCGAGGGTATGATGTTATATGGGTGATAGTTGATCGTTTGACGAGGAGTGCTCACTTCCAACTGATCTGTGAGACATATTCATCTAAGAGGTTGGCGGATATGTTCATCAAGGAGATTGTAACTTGTCTTGGTGAGCAGGTGTCTATTGTGTCCCATCGGGACCCCCGGTTTACATCAAAATTTTCGAAGAAGTTCCACGATGCGATGGGGACGAGGTTACATATTAGCACGGCTTATCATACTCAGACATATGGTCGATTGGAAAGGACGATTCAGATGCTAGAAGATATGCTTCAGGCATGTGTCATTGACTTTGGAGAAAGTTGGGATGACCATTTACCGTTAACTGAGTTCGCATATAACAATAGTTATCATGGCAGTATTGGTATGCCCCCTTTTGAGATGCTATACGGTAGGAGATCCAGGACACCCATTTGTTAGGGTGATATTGGTCAAAAGGAGTTGGGGAGTACTGAGGTGATCGAGGGTATGATTGAGAAGCTCGCCAAGTTTAAAGCCTTCATGAAAGCAGCTAAGGATAAGTAGAAGTCGAATGCCGATAAGAGGCAAAGACCGATTGAGTTCCAAGTGGGTGTTAGAATTATGTTGAAAGTCTCCCCTTTGAAGGGTATGATTCGGTTTAGAAATTGGGACTAGTTGAGCCCAAGGTACATAGCACCTTTCCGAATCATTGCTCGAGTAGGAGAGGTGGCCTATAGATTGGAGTTACCGGATGAGTTAAGTGGAATTCAATCGAAATTCCATGCATCTCATTTGAGAAAGTGCTTAGCTGATGAGGATATGGTTGTACCACTGGAAGATATTGAGGTAGATGAACAGCTCAATTATATGGAGCAACCAGTGACGATCATTGATCATAAGGAGAAATGATTAAGGAATAAAGTAGTTCCTCTTGTGCATGTATAGTGGAAGCACAAGAAGGGATTTGAGTCTACATGGGAGACTAAAGAAGAGATGAGGCAATAGTACCAACATTTGTTTGAGGAATAACAGGTTTCAGGGACGAAACCTATATAAGGGGTGTGGACTTGTAACACCCATATTTTTGGTAAAAGAAAAGAATAAAAGCAAGGAATAAGAAAGAAATGCAATAAAACCCAAGTTGAGTGGTTAAAAGTATCAAAGGACAAAAGTTTCAAAAGTTGGTGTAAAAGATGGGCATGGCCACCCATGTTGTCCACACACATCATCTCTTTTGGTTTTAGAGAGAGAAAGAACAAAGAAGCTCTCAGATATTTGAAGAAGAGCAAGAAGAAGGCTTTATGAGGTAAGATTTGGTGTTTATAAGATGTTCTTAACTGGCCTATGCCTCGGTTATATGCTTATGTGTGTTTATATGTCTTCAGTTGCGTGTTTTGGTGGGTTGTAAGTGGTAGAACTCAATTACATTCGGGTTTTAAAGAAGTTCATTCGAAAGTTGTCAAGGTGGTTCTAGAATCCCCCTTTTTACTTGTTTTAACTAATTTTGGGGCTAGAAATGCATGTTTAATTGTTTTATAAAATATGGGTGTGTACCCATATGTTTTATGTGTGTGTATTCGGGTGGGGTTTTGATTTTGGGTGATTTATGATGTTATGATGTTGCCATGTTCTTGTTTTGTTGCTTAGAATGTAAGATTTAAGGTTAGAATATGTTGGTAAGATGATTGGGACTGATTTGGAATGATTATAGTGTAGGTTGTTTGCCCATGCACCTGAAAATGGCCCATGCGCCCAACGGTTAGAAACTACCTAAGTGTTCCCATGCGCCCAAAACCCCATGTGCCCAAATAGTAGCCATGCGCCTGGAAAAGGCTGAATTTGGCTACGTGTCCAGACACCCCGAAATCCCATGTGCCTAGGCACTCACGCATGCATAGGGCCCATACGCCTAGAATATTGCCCAGAATGACTAAGTGTTGGCCATGCACCCTAATAGTGCCCATGCACCTGGAAGTTCCCTATGCGCCTGAAAGTTTCCCATGCGCCTAAGTGTTCCCCATGCGCCTGTATAGTGCCCATGCGCCTAAGACTTAGAATTATATTATGATTTTTAAGGAAAATGTTAAGTGTAGGCTTTGACTTGGGAGGTTCTTAGAGGTGATGAAAGTTGACTTTATGAGGTCATGTATGATGATGATTATGTGATGTGGCATGCATGTTGATGTGATGTGTATGGTGATGTTATGGTTATATTAATGTTATGTTCCTTATTATGTATGTTTATTTTCCATGTATTTACATGGTATAGTTGTGAATGTAAATGGTAAATTATTATGTAACGTAAAGTGAAAGATAATGAAAAGAGGAACATAATGATAGAATTCAAGCATTAATGAAAGTGACAGTAAATAAAGTTTTGCAAGCAAATGTACAGAGGTGCACGACTCAAAAATGTCTTTAGCTCAACTGTGTGTGGTTTAGCTAACCCATAAGGATACACAAAGGGGTATAGTCTGTATGACTGGCCAATTGTATAGTATATGGATGATAATGGATATTCACCCTGATGCTAGTGCTAGGCTATGTGCGTTATGGAAGTCATTTATGATCTTCGGCTCAGTACCCACTTTGTGCATATGTTTGGGGTGTAGTATACAAATCTTTGTTGCTTGCCCCGGTGTTGTTGCTAGGCTATGTGCATTATGGAAGTCATTTATAATCTTCGGCCTAGTACCCGCTTTGTGCATACGTTTGGGGTATAGCTGATGACATTGATCCGGAAAGAAGTAAAGAAAGAAAGTTAAAGAATAGTAAAGGAAGATAATAATGATATTATCTATGTCTACGTATGATGTATGATCATATACGAAAGTAAAGAAAGGTTTTAAATGAAAGTAAAGTTTTTTATCTTAAAATGAGAACTCACTCAGCAACGCTGACTTTTATGTGTTTTCAGTTAGTAGGTAATGGTTGCTGGGGATGGCACGGGGCGGCTACTTGGTTTGTTTTGGATGGCATCCATTTTGTATAACAATAATGTTTTTGCATTGTGATGCAAACAAATGATGTTTTATAATTGTTAACAATGTTGTATTATTTTGCAAAAGAGATTATATATATATGAAATGGTTTAAGTTAATTCCGCTACAATGTTTTTAATAATGTTCAAATTTTATGTACGTTTTGTGCGATGATTGATCAGCTGTGAGCGTCCCGGGAACAGGTTTTTACATTGAGCACTAGCCATGTAACACCCGGATATTTTTAAAGGCAAGAAAGAAATAATAAAAGCAAGGAATAAGAAAGAAAAACAATAAAACACAAGTTTAGGCGTTAAAAGTGTCAAAAAGGACACAAGTTAAAAGTTTGTGTAAAAAGGTGTTATGGCCGCCCATAACACCCTACACACACAACTCTCTTCAGATATTTTTAGAGAGAGAAAGAAGAGGAGCTGAATTTTCGGGTATTGAAGAAAGAAGAGCAAAATTTTGAATTCAAGGTAAGAATTCTTGGTTTTGTGATGTTTTTAACCGGCCTATGCCTCAGATGTGTGATCATATGTGTTCAATTGTGTGTTATGGTGGGTTTTAGGTGTTTGAGCTTTTAGCAAATGGGTTTTTAAAGAAGTCATACCCAAAGGCTGCTAAGGTGAGTTCTAGAACCCTCCTCCCCTTTTACTGATTTAACATGATTTTGGGGCTAGAAATGCATGTATGAACGTTTTTATTTAATTGGGTGTTACACCCATAGGTGTGTGTATGTGTGTATGGGGGTGGGTTTTGATTTTGGGTGATTTATGATGTATGATGATGATATGTTCATGATTTATTGCCTTGAATGCTAGAAAGAAGCTTATAACATGTTAGTTTGATGATTGGGAGTGAATTGAAATGATTATAGTATAGGTTCGTTGCCCATGCACCTGAAAATGGCCCATGCGCCCAACGGTTCATAATTGCCTAAATGTTCCCATGCGCCCGAAGTTCATGTGCCCAAATAGTGACCATGCACCTAGAAATAGGCTGAATTTGACTAAGTGTCCAGTCGCCCAGAAAGCCCATGCGCCTAGGCACTCATGCGCCTGCATAGTGCCCATGTGGCTAGAAATGTTCCTAGACGCCTAAGTGTTGGTCATGCGCCCAAATAGTGCCCATGCACCCAGAAGTTCCCCATGCGCGTAAGTGTTCCCCATGCGCGTAAGTGTTCCCCATGCGCCTAGAAGGCCATGCGCCTGCATAGTGCCCATGCGCCTAAGACTTAGAAAATTTTCTGAGATATCGGGGGAAAATGTAAAATGTAAGTTGACTTTTGAGGTCATAAATGATGTGATGGGTGATGTATGATGTGGCATGAATGATGATGTGTGATTGATGTTATTCTTATGCATGATGATGATGTATGATTATGATGTATGTTATGTATGATATGTTTCCTTATGTTCCTTATTACATACAATGACGTGACTTTACGTGGTGTGATTATGATAATGAATGTAAAGTATTATCTTAACAAAGAGAGAGATTTAAGATAATGAAAGTGGAACATAATGAATGAACGAATGAAAGCCTTTCAAGCAAATAGAAGAAGGTTCATAACTCCATGTGAGTTGTTGGAACAACTGTGTGTTTAAAAGCATGCGATTTTGGCTAACTCATAAGGGTTCATACACATAGTAGGATTTAGTCTTGGTGACTGCTCCAATACGTGTGATGTGGTATTTACTGTGTGTTATATAGCATGCGATTCTGGCTAACCCATGAGGCAGCATGTGATTTTTGCTAAACCCATGAAAGTTCACACACACAGGGGGAGTTAGTCTATGTGACTACTCTATACGTGCGATATGTATGAAACGAATGATGATGGTGTTGGATTCTTTATGCCCAAGACACATAGAACATTGATGTGGTTAGTACGTTATGATCCAAGTCGGGTCATACCCAATAATAAGCTTAGAAAACACCAATTAGTATTTAATTGATGATATGATCATGAAATTAAATAATTACACCAATTTAGAAAATGGGTTTTCTAAATAAATAAATTGCATATGAGATGGAACAACTTATAAAGATATTTTGTTCATGAGTATTATTTGTAATGTTATTTAAGTTGGTCAAATAACATCAAATAACAAGAGAGTGTAAGGGTTATATAATTAATAGGTTAATTGCATAACTTATAAAACAACTAGTTAACCATTTTATAAAAAAATTTGAGGGGAAACCCCATTTTGAAAGGGTTTTCGGCCACCCCTTGTGGGTGTTGGTTGGTTCCTTTGTTGTCTTGAAAAGATACTTCATTTAACTAGTTGCACACTCCATCCTCTCTCTCTCTCTCTCTTGCATGCAAAAATCACAAGAACAAAAAACACTCTTTTGGAAGAAAAGTTCATGGCTGAAAGGTTTTTCAGCAGCTTCTTTGGTCGGTTTTTGGTGTACAAGTCCTAGAAACAAAGGTGCTTGCTTGATGCTTGTGGGTATGGAAGCTTGAGGATACCTTTCCTTGGTGTTTTGGTCGTTCAAGAACCTCATTCTCTTCCTCAATCACACGTTTTGGCTGCTCAACAAAGGTAGTTTTATAAGTGTTGTTTTGGTTGTTATTTCTTCTTGATAGCTAGCTAGTTCATTCACATATATTTGATCCTATGTTCTTGGGTTTGTTGTTGCTAAGTAATACGCTTTAAATTTCAGTTCCTAAAATATATTATTAAGTTATGATTCCGCTGTGTTTTCATGTTTAAATGGTTAAACAACTTTGATAATGTGTCCAACAAACCCAACATTGACATGTAGAGCCGAATATGTGGATGACTAGCTTCTTTTGTCCTTGTAAAATTGATTTTATGGGACTTTAACAACCTAATAGGGGTTGTTTTGTGATGATATAATGAATCTCCAATCTTTCAAGGTTATATCTTACATTCTTATGATTAAAGCTTGAAAAATAGATGTCAAATGGTTGATTTATTTTGTTTGGACAAAAACCCTAAATTCTTGGTTTATGTTGGCCGAAAATTTTGGGTTAAATGGGATTTATTTTGGTTCTTGAATGTGGTATATGTTGTTTAATATTGGTGCGTAACCTAGCCTTGACCTTGTGTTGCTTTGGTTTTGGATGAATGTTTGGTTTTGGTTGATTACATTCATTATGGGTTGTACTTTTATTCTTTTGTGCTTGTAAATGGTTGTAATTTATTTATTCAATCAATGGTGATCTAATAGATAGATTAGGTGTATTTTCTTTTATTAGAAATTTTGTATTAGGATATAAATTTTGTAAAAGAAATATAAATTTTGTAAAAGAAGATGCACAAGTTGGAAGCACAAAGGGAAGGCACAAAGAGAAGGACTTGAAGCATTTGGATGCAACTTCAAGTGGGGGTCTTTGGAGATCCTATCTTTTATGTTGTAATTAACCCTTAGGAAAGACCTAATGACAACACTTGTGATGGCAAAAAAGTGTTGTCAACTTAGTGGCTATGGTTATGCACTGGTGATTGTTTGATTATGCTTGTTTGATTGTTTGTTATATGATTGTTGTTTGATATTTGGATGTGCATAACAAACTTATTAACCAACAAAACAAGCTGAAAATTCATGTTCCTTATCATTAAATGATTAATAAAAGGTTATTAAAAGGATTAATGATTTTAATAAAAGAGGATTTTACTAAAAAGAGAACCATAGGTTACCATGTATTTGAAAGCATGCAAATACAAGGTACATAGAGTTTTCAAAACTAGAATTATTGAAAACTAAAATCCCTTTGGAAACAAGTTTAACACCATCCTTTTACACGACACTCGAATCACTTGAGAACTATTTGTGGGATAAAGGTCACCTAACCACTTTTAGGGAACTTGTGTGTTTGAGGTGGGCTTAACGTATTTGTGGAATAATGGTCACCTAACCACTTGTATGTGTAAACTCATACGTGTGTGTAAGTAGGGCGACTTGAATTGGAAACCATGTGCATAGGGTCATCGAAGCATGGCGTACAATGGTGTTGATGGGATTTTACATGCCAACTAAACATAAGATGTTTAACCGATCCCATAAGGCTAAGTTGCAATAGGTTGCAATTGTCAAATGTTGACTACCTTGTTAATTTAAATAATGGGATAAAGGTCACCTAACCATCATTTAAATGTAACATTGGATTCTATATTTTAATTATTAATTTTCTATGAGACATGAAAAGGGTATTAATGATTAAAATGTAATTTTTTAGAAATACTAATATGAACTTTGTAAATTTTGTAGAAATGGACACAAAGAATAATGCTACCACCCTGACCGTCCATACCCTATCGCTAAGAACCATCTTAGAGAGGGATCGTCTTAACCATAATAATTTTATGGTCTGGTTTTGAAACTTGAGAATTGTTCTCAAGCAAGAGAAAAAGGAGTATGTCCTTGACGATCCCATTCCTGACCAACCCGACCCCGAGGATGTTGAGGCCTATAATGATTGGCTTTAGTATACTAAAGATTCCATGCAGGTTTCCTGCCTCATGTTGGGAACTATGATTCCTAAACTCCAAAAGGATTTGGAGCATCATGGGGCATATGACATGATTACCCAGTTGAAGGAAATGTTCCTTCAACAAGCTGGAGTAGAGCGCTTCGAAACGGTTCGGCGCTTCATGCGTGTCGCATGGAAGAAACCTAATCGGTATCATCTTATGTTCTTAAGATGAAAAGCCGTGTTGATCGCCTTGAGAGGCTTAACTGCCCCGTCTCAAAGGAGCTGGCCACGGATTTGATCCTTAGTGGCCTAACTAAATGGTTTGGAAGTTGTTCTTAAGAACATTTTGTATGCTCCTAGTTTGACTAGGAACATAATTTATGTTTCCCTTTTAAAACAATGTGGTTATGAATTAAAGTTTGTTAACAATGGTATATATGTTTGTATGGATGATGTATTTTATTTCAAGGCTATGCCTTTTAATGGTATCTATGAATTGGTTCATGAAAATTCATCCTTTGATAACTCATTATACCAAACAAGCACCAAGATACTTAAATGGGATTAAGTGATTCATATCTTTGGCATTGTCGTCTTGGTCACATAAACAAGAATCGAATTCAAACACTTCAAAAGAATGGTCTTTTGAAAACAAATGAAAATGGTTCATTTGATAAGTGTGAATCTTCTTTACAAGGTAAGATGACCAAGTCACCCTTTAGTGGTACTAACAAGAGGGAAAAAGACTTATTGGGAATCATACATTCGGATGTATGTGGTCCTTTTAAGATAATGACAAGAAATGGTGAAAGATACTTCATTACCTTTACCGACGATTACAGTCGATATGGTTATGTATACTTGATGACACATAAGTATGAAGCTTTTGAAATGTTCAAAATCTTCAAGAATGAAGTAGAAAATCAATTCAACAAAACTATCAAAGTTCTTCGTTCAGATAGAGGAGGTGAATACCTCAGTGAGGCTTTTAAGGATCATCTAAGAAGTTGTGGGATCGTCTCACAACTTACTCCACCCGGAACACCACAACATAATGGTGTGTCTGAAAGGAGAAACCGAACCCTATTGGATGTGGTTCGATCTATGATGGCTATAAGCTCACTACCTCTATCATTTTGGGGTTTCGAATTGCTCTCCGTGACTCGTATTTTGAATATGGCCCCGACCAAGAAAGTGGATTCAACACCTTTTGAAATATGGCATGGAAGAGTTCCATCGCTATCATATTTAAAAGTATGGGGTTGTGAAACTTATGTTAAGCTAAACACCCAAAACAAGTTGGAAAGTTGATCCATTAAGTGTATATTTGTTGGATATCTCAAAGACTGTATAGGATACAACTTTTTTGATCCAACAAAGCAAAAGGTATTTATTTCTCGAAAGGCGGAGTTCTTTGAAGCTTTCCTGATGGAAGCAATGACATATTGAACAATAGAATTTGATGAGGATCGAGATCCACAAGCCGATACATATTTGGTTGACACTAGCAATCAACAGGAGGTTGTTGATGATGATCAAGAGGTTGATCAACACACACAAAATGTTCGCAGATCTGGTAGAGTTAGCATTACAACTGAAAAAATATTGATTTTTCATGAATGGATGCTATGTGGTTGACTCCGATGAGCCAACTACATACCATGATGCAATGTCCATTTCGGATTGTGACAAATGGCTTGAAGCCATAAACATAGAGATGCAATCCATGTATGACAACCAAGTTTGGGAATTGGTTGACCCTCCACTTAATCCGAACTGGTTGGATGCAAGTGGGTTTTCAAGAAGAAAACAGATATGCATGGAAACTTGGATACTTATAAAGCAAGACTTGTAGCAAAAGGTTTCACTCAAACTCAAGGGGTTGGTTATGATGAAACCTTCTCGCTTGTGGTAATGCTAAAGTCAATTAGGATATTATTTGCCATAGCTGCATATTAGGACTAAGAGGTTTGGCAAATGGATGTAAAAACCGTTTTTCTTAATGGACATCTCGAAGAGACTGTTTGTATGGTTCAGCCTGATGGTTTTGTAGATCCACAACATCCTAATAAAGTATGCAAGTTAAAAAGATCGATCTATGGATTGAAACAAGCATCGAGAAGTTGGAATCAACGTTTTGATGAAGAGATAAAGAAATTTGGTTTCATCAAGAACGTTGACGAGGCTTGTGTATATAAGAAGGCTAGTGGGAGCATAATTACATTCTTAGTATTGTATGTTGATGACATACTACTTTTTGGAAATGATATTCCAACAATGGAAGGTGTTAAAACCTGGCTTGTAAGTTGTTTTTCCATAAAAGATCTCGGTGAAGCCGCCTAAATTTTAGGAATAAAGATCTATAGGGACAGATCGAGGCGGTTGATAGGTTTAAACCAAAGTGCATATATTAATAAAATCTTGAAAAGGTTTAACATGGAAAACTCTAAGAAAGGTATGGTACTTATTCAAAGAGGGACAATATTGAGTACATCTCAATGTCCAAGCTCAAAGGATGAACAAGATTGAATGAAGGACATTCCAGATGCGTCTGCTATAGGATCCATCATGTATGCGATGATATGCACTAGACCGGATGTGTCATGCGCGTTAAGCATGACAAGCAGATATCAATAGAATCCAGGTAATAGCCGTTGGATGGCTATTATAAGTATATTAAAATACCTTTGGAGGACTAAGGATATGTTTCTAATATACGGATCTAATGAAGAGGAACTCGTTGTAAAGGGTTACACGGATGCAAGTTTCTAGACTGATCGAGATGATTCTCAATCTCAGTCGGGGTATGTCTTCATTATGAATGGAGCAGCAGTGTCCTGGAATAGTTCAAAACAAAACGTGGTAGCATTGCCCACTACAAAATCTGAATACATAGCCGCCTCATTAGCAGCTCAGGAAGCTGCATGGATAAAGAAATTTATCACCGATCTAGAGGTGATCTCTACCATTCAAGACCCCCAGAAATCTTTTGTGATAATGAGGGTTTGATTGCACATATCAAGGAACCCTGTGCACATCAAAAGACTAGACACATTGAGCAGAGATTCAACTACATAAGGGATGAAGTTGAAAAGGGAAAGCCATGTATTCGTAAAGTTCACATCGATCAAAACATTACGGATCCACTCACGAAGCTCCATGAAAGGGCAAAGAATGAAAGTCATACTTGTGCCTTAGGAATTCGATATTCTAGTGATTGGAATTGATCTGTTTAGTATTTAAAAGTTTGGAACAATGTAATATTTAACACCTTCATATATTTGTGAAATTCTGAGGTATGTTCCTTTTAGCATGTATACATCCATGAATATGTTTATTATTCTAAATATATGTAGTCGGTCATGTTTGTGGGAACAAATATGAACGTAAGACTATTATGAACATGGATTAGTGGATATTCATAAGGCATGAATATAGAGCAATTGGTTGCTGCCAAAGTTCATAGATATTTGTGGGATACGAATATTGGACTGGCCCGCATCTCAAATTTTACTACATGGAATCTTCTTGATTGACCATAAGTAAATTTGAGTAAAGGCGAATATCATTTGGTATCCCCCGATCTGAGATACATATTGGATTTTTATATTCACCAATGTGTTATACCTTGAGCTAGTTCTTCACTGCTCTGATATAATGGACACTACATAAGGCTATGTTCAGGTGTGACACGAGGTGATTGTGAAAAACGTATGTAGTCAAAATGGAATTTGTTCCTCTTATTCGTTAAGAGCAAGATTTCTAAGGCCTGATTAAGTTAAATCAACAAGGAATGATCATTTTGTGTCCTTGGATTTAACATGACATCTATAACAAAAGGATAAATGATTAATTCACGTAAATCATTTCAAGTTGGATACTTGAAGGGGATGATGTTATTGAATGGCTTTTAGTCATGCGTATTAAGGGTAGTAAACCGTTGTTAGGCGGTATTTACTGCTTGCATCATCTTCAATGAATCTTGTGTAAGTGGGGGATTATTGGATTCTTTATGCCCAAGACACATAGAACATTGATGTGGTTAGTACGTTATGATCCAAGTCGGGTCATACCCAATAACAAGCTTAGCAAACACCAATTAATATTTATTTGATGATATGATCATGCAATTAAATAATTACACCAATTT
>BJCM01207583.1:0-16210 GCA_018326385.1 Flaveria bidentis
AGAAGATTAGATATAGCTTATTGGGTGATAAACCAATGTTTTGGATGTAAAAGATTGAAGTTTTGGGTCAAAAATGGGTTAAATTTTCAGCTCATTTTGCGAAACTGGGTGTTCATCCAACGAAATTATGTATTCGTCCAGCGAAACTACAGTTTCGCAGGTAGTTTCGCAGACATGATTATCCAATGAAAGTTGGGCAAAACTGGCAGTGAAGATGTTGGTGAAACTAGCAGCGAAATTGCTAGCGAAACTAGCAGCGAAACTAGCATCGAAACTGCTGATCTTGCAGCGTAATTAGCAGCATTAGGAAAAAATTAACTTCTTTGAGTGTTAACTTATCTATAGGCTGTGTAGTGCAACACTTGCTTTGAAAGCTTGATTGAGAAGCTACTCATTGAGTACAAGTGAGTTCTAGATCCCCTATTTTAAAGGTTTTAAACTAGTTTGGGGCTGGAAATGCATACCAAATAAACGCTTTAAATGACCAAGATTTTAAGGGGGTTTTAACCGGAAGATCGATTTTTCTATAGCAAAATGTGCTATGTAAAAGTGTTAAAAAAAGTTTTCACACTGACCTGGCAGTGCGACCCTAGCCAGGGGTGTTGCCCCTTGGACCCAACTAGGGGCTGCTGCCCCTAGGACTCCGCTGGGGCTGCCGCCCCCGAACCCCCACTGTCCCGCGGAGGATCAGCTATGTTTTATGATGACTTATGCTTGTGTTGCATATGTATATGTATGATGCATGATGTTTGTGATGATGTGTGATTGTATATGTTATGTATGATGATGCATGATGATGTTATGCTTATGTATGATATGTATAATATGTTCTTTATTGCGTATGATGATGTGACTTTACGTGGTGTGATTATGATAATGATCGTAAAGTATTATCTTAATGAAGTTGAAGATTTAAAATAATGAAAGTGGAACATAATGAATGAATGAAAGTCTTGCAAGCAAAAAAAGGAGGTTCACAACTCATTGAGAGTTGTTAGTTCAACTGTGTGTTTACATCGTGCGATCTTGGCTAACCCTTAAGGGTTCACACACAGGGGAGTTAGTCTATGTGACACGTGCGATATGTGCGATATGTGGGATATGGGGTCCTCGTCGCTTAACCCTAGATGATATAGTTTTGTGCTTAAGAGAGGGGTTAAGCATATGACAGGACCTAGATAGAAATGAAAAGACAATAAATGTACGAAAAATGCGATAAGTACAAAATGTGCGAAACATGCGAAATGTACGAAACGAATGATGATGAATATAATAATTATTACCTTGATGTACGTATGATGTGTGACCATGTGTGCTAGTAAAGAAAATGTTTCAATGAATGAAAGGTAATATAAAGTTTTATAAAACTAGAACTCACTTAGCAACATTGACTTTTATGTGTTTCCAGTTGGCAGGTAAAGGTTGCTGAGGATGGCACGGGGCGGCTACTTGGCTCTTTTTGGATGACATTCTTTTGTTTAATGTTTTTTCATTGTAATGCGAACAAACGATGTTTTGTAACGAATGTTGTATTAATCTGCAAAAACATTTATAATGAAATGAAAATGATGTTTTTAATGTTTCCGCTGCAACGTTTTATTTAAGTTAATGTCATTATATGTTTTATGTGCGATGATTGGCCAGCTGTAAGCGTCCCGGGAATGGGGCCTTACACACAAGTCACACACCCACACCGCGCGCATGTGCGTGCGAGTTACGGGTGTTACGCATTCTTCGCGAATCCACTTAGTGTGATACTCTAGGAAACAATATAATGAGAAGTCTAGAGAATATAAACCACTTGACATATTATTTTTCCTTTAATGTGAGATAACTTCACACACCATTAATTCCTCGTACCAAACTTATAAGCATTGATATCACATTTAAACACATTAAATAAATATTAATAATCATATTAATATAATAAATTTCGAACACATACAACATAAATTATTCTGTGTTTGAATCACTGAAATAGTTGTTGGTTAATCGAAGTGTATTGATTACACAATGTATGAATGTAATGAATTTAACTATGCTTATGTGGTGATGAGTGTATGGCTTCTTCAGGTTATTTTTGAATGTCTTAACTTGAACCTTAATGCAACTATATCTTTAATTACTCAAATTTAAACCATCTTAATTGTTAATTGTGTATGAAATTACTCAATTAGGTGTTATGCCTTTAGGCTTTTTAATCATGGCCCCCCCGAGAGGAGACGGGATGGGCGACCATCCAGAGTCTGATCTTCTCATAGTCTCAATTTTTTTAAAAAAGTTTATATTATATATATATATATATATATATATATATATACACACACACACACACGACATAACCTTCCCTTTATAAAGATTTCAAATACTTCACATTTACATGAGATAATCATCGATATCACTTGACTAGAATGACACTAAAATGCAAGTAGGTTTGTAAATGAACCGAGTCTTGTTCATGTTCGTTCATTAAGAATTAAAAGTGTTTATAAACAGTTTTCACGAACACTTACCGAACGAAAATTCTTTTTCGT
This sequence comes from Flaveria bidentis, assembly GCA_018326385.1. Taxonomy (NCBI): domain Eukaryota; kingdom Viridiplantae; phylum Streptophyta; class Magnoliopsida; order Asterales; family Asteraceae; genus Flaveria; species Flaveria bidentis. Next base: position 2,535 of record BJCM01207583.1, read on the forward strand.
GTTCTTTCATCAAGAAATTGAACTTGTACACGAACGCTTCACGAGCACATAACCATACATTTAACCAACACAAATGACCATATAGTATTTAAAGTTAAACGTTTGATATAATGATCATATACATGAATATGAACAAATGTACTGTTGAACCCTCATGAATATAAACAATTCTAAAACATATAAACTAGACTGATTGAGAAAATAAAATTTTCAAAATATATAAAATTAGGTAGATTATTTAAAAATAAAAAGTTATAAAACATATAAATTAATATTTAATGATTATACATGAAATTATATAAACAAACAAACATTAACAAATGTAAACGAACATAAACGAAAACATTACCAAACTTTCACGAACACAAAATGAACAAATACGACCTTTGTTCATATTCGTTTATTTATCTAAACAAACGGAATCTATTGCTCATGTCCGTTTATTTATTAAACAAACGAATGTAAAACATTTTCCCGTCAAATGATTTACGGACGGTTCACAAAGGGAGCGTTTGGTTGGAAGGAATGGAATGAAATTGAGAAACTAATATAATTTTTAAGTAAAATTATATTTGAGTAAGTAATGAAATGTAAAATCCAAGAGAATGTTTAATCTCAAATTCCCTTGGTTGTGAGATTTCAAATTCTATCTCTAGGTGGAAGGATTTTGAAATCTTACAACCAAAAGAATTTGAGGTGAAACATTCTTTTAGGTTTACTTTTAATTGTTCACTCAAACACAAATTTACTTGAAATTATACTAGTTTCTTAATTTCATTTCATTCCTTCCGATCAAACGCCCCCTAAAACTTCGATTCGCTTTCGGCACAACATAAATGCTAAGGTTGTTAAAGAAAAGAGTGATTTTTTTTGAACGATAAATGTACGACTCAACTTCGGAGGATATGTGTTATTTTAATCGGGCCACCTATCGTCTTCGATCTTCGTTCTCCAATCACGAATTCATCGCATCGCACAGACCAACAAAACAAAACTCTACGCTTTCACCCAATTCTCAATTCCCGCACTCTCATCTCTTCGGATCTCATCTCATACATCTTTCACTCTCACAATTCCACAATCACTCCTTCATTTCTTCAATCAATCAAATCCACAATCGCGATCGCCACACGCTTTTCGATCCTGATTTCAACTTTATTAACTTCATCTTCAAGGTCAGTTGGTTCCAATTGCGTCGGATTCCGTTTCCTTTCCTAGGGTTTTTTTATTTGCTGTCGATCCTTCAGATTCATACGCGTTGCTTGATTGATATTCACGTTTACGGATTACGGAATGTGGAATTTACAGGTTAACGGAGATGATATTGATTTACAGGATCGAGTGAATATCCGATGATTTCGTGTTTCTATTTGGTTCGTTTTCTTTGCTTTTCTGAAATCGTTATGAATAATCTATATGGACTGGTTGTAGCTGTGAATTTCCTTTATTTTTTGTTTATATGATTGGTTCATTGGTTGCCTGCTGTTTTATTTACTTTATTATATTCTCTATGGTAAAGGCTTTATATGAGTCTCAGTTTTATAGATAAGGATTTTGGTTGCCATTTGTGTTTTTTATTGTATGCTTGCTATTTTAGTTCTCATGATATTATATTTGAGACACAGGATATGATGTTTATTGTGACAGTAGGAACTTATGAATGGTTCTAGTTAGTAATGATGTATTATGTAAAAAAATAAAATAATAATTGCTAGATTGAATGCTTCAATGAGGAATGAGGATGGACCCATGTGAATGTCATTGCTTGAAGTTTCATGATATCACAAAAAGATGTACGCACATTATCATGTTATTAAATGTTTTAGTGTAATAACTATGCTGGATCTAATAAGTATAAAGGTTTCATATGCTCAACTATATATAATGTTACTTCTTTTATGACCTGAACTATTTATATCAACAATCTTGATCACTAGTCTTGAATTCTCTAGTATTTAGAATTATCTGTGTCAACATCTTTTAGAAAGTGAAAAACTTGAAAATCATCGTTTGACACAGCTTGTTGCAATTTCGGTGTAGCATGCATTTCACTATCTTATCTTTTAGTTTAGATATTTCATGCAATCCTTAAGCATTTACTTGATCGCTGTATGTAACATGCTATTGTTGTTTCAGCTTGATGACATTGGATTATGTTTATTGAACATTTACAGCTTTAGGTTGCTTTAATGACTGTTGTTTCTTCCCCTATAATTTGGCTGTTTCAACAACACAAGGATTTCAACAACCGCATTTTGCAGCAGTTGAGACGCTGATGGATACTATCTATGATCCCCCTGGCAATTACAATGCAGAAATTGATGGGAGTGAAGTAAATTTGTTATCAGTATCCTGGAACCAGGATTATGGTTGTTTTGCTGCTGGCACAAACCATGGCTTTCGTATATATAACTGTGATCCATTCAAAGAAACCTTCAGGCGTGATTTAAAAAGTGGAGGATTTGGGATTATTGAAATGCTTTTTCGAAGCAACATTTTAGCACTTGTTGGTGGCAAAGCTAATACACAATATCCTCCAAATAAAGTAATAATTTGGGATGATCATCAGAGTCGTTGTATTGGTGAGTTTTCATTTAGGTCAGAGGTTAGGGCAGTAAAATTAAGACGTGACCAGATTGTTGTTGTTCTTGAACATAAGATATATGTTTATAATTTTATGGATCTAAAGCTTCTACATCAGATAGAAACCCTGGCAAATCCTAGAGGACTTTGTTGTTTATCCCACCAGGTGAATACATCTGTATTGGCTTGCCCTGGTCTACGAAGAGGACAAGTTAGGGTGGAACATTTTGGGCTAAATATGACGAAGTTGATCAATGCTCATGATTCTAGGATTGCATGTTTGACCATGACCATGGATGGACTTCTTCTTGCTACCGCCAGCACCAAGGGCACACTAATTAGAATTTTTAACACAATGGATGGGACTCGATTACAGGAGGTATTCTAATTTTTGTTACGTGAGTGTTCATGTAATATTTGATTCATTATGTGTAAATTGAGGTGGCAAATTAGACCCATTGCTTATGAATGGGTTGATTTAGGTTATGTTTGATCTCAATCTAGTTAAGCGGGTCAAATTAAAGATATTAGCTAGGAAGAGCAATGTTTTCAGAACCGGATCGGACAGTGAATTGGACGCCTTACTGGTCTACTGGTTGGATAGGGTTCAACCGGTCGGACCGGATAAAATTATTATTATTTAAACGAATATATGTAAATAATATTGAAATTTTTAAAAAATATATGAAAACCGGTCTAGTTCGGTCCAAACCCCTTGTCTGACCTCTGGTTCAACGTCTAAATGGTTTTAAGCATCGGACTGGATTGGAGTCCAGTTCCTAGTCTGACCGGCCGGTCCGGTTTGGTTTTCAAAACAGTGAGGAAGAGAATGGCTCAAATGGGTTGAACAAGTCAAGCGTGTTAGAGTCGCCCAAGGTGTATTGTAAATTCACAATAAGAATATTACTATAATACTAGAATTTCTGTATTCATATATCACGTACACTTATTTATAGAAAATTTAACAGAATTGAAGAAAAGAGTGTTTGTTGGTCAACCCAACCCAGCCTGAATTGAATAACTACATGTTACAACTTGTTATCCATCCTGATAGTTTTTTTCACCCCTAATAATTGATAAATTATTTATATGAGACAATTTGGTAAAATAAAGGTAGTAATTAAGTCTTGAAAAAAATGTGGAGAGCCAGCTTAGAAATACCCAAACTTAAAATTACCTGTTACTTAAACTGTCATTGCTCACATTTTGCCACCTCTAGTTGACTCTAAAGATGTGACAATAAAGAATTTTGAACAATTGAAGGTAAAGCATTATATCAAATTTATTCAGTTCTCTAATTCTATGTCCTGCTAGGTACGCAGAGGAGTGGATAGAGCAGATATCTATGGTATTGCCCTTTCTCCAAATGTTCAGTGGTTGGCTGTGTCAAGTGATAAAGGTACCGTGCATATATTTAGTCTCAGAGTGCGGGTGGCTAGTGAGGATCCATCAACTCAATCTACAGTTAATCATTCTCCACCAATGTCGCACCAGAATTCTTCATCTTCTCTTGATGCTCTAATTTCTCCAAGTGCTGCTGGTGCTAATCCTGGTTCTTCACTATCTTTTATGAAAGGTAATACAAAGATCCTTAAATTGTATGTGACTTTTATCTGTGCACATAATGTATTCATATGCCACCCAAGTATTTAAAAGTTTTCATTAAGACCATGAAACTATTAAAACAATTTTAGAGGTTACCCAAGTATCTATTGTGGTTTTATTTATGATTCAGGATTAAAAAAAAACTTTCTGGAAAATTAACATGCTTCTGATTTTTAAGCTTCTTTAATATCTAGAGTTGAAAAATGACAAATATGCTCTCAAACTACTCAAAGATTCAACTCTAGAATTTTTGAACAGCAAACACACTCACAACCATCTATTCCTACTCCTAAATCTACACCATTGTCTACCACGTGACTCGAACCCTCAACCTCTTGGGGAGGGACACGTCTATGTACACACAAAATACCATTAGGCTAGATTCTAGAAGCCCTTTGGTAACTCTAGATGGATTTTTAAAACATATGAGCAGACTCAGGGAGTCAGGGGCACTTTTGCTATCTTACACTCTAAAAGTGACATGTTATAAAATTAGTGATAGTTTTTTAGTTTACAGTTTGGCAAGTTCTTTTGTTGCCATAATCTGTCATAAATGAAAACAGGGATACTAGGGTCACCTCTAAACTAGCTTTAATATTTGGGTGGCTTATGCATGCATTAATCCTTTTGTTTATAGTGGTAATCAAAAGAACCACTTGCAGATAGTATATAGAAAGTGTGACTGTTATTAGATACCTAACATATCCTCCTAGAAAAAGATAATTAAAAGATTACTGCGGTATCTCAATCGATATTTGTTTGTGATTATGTGCATGGGTATATATTTGTTTGTGATGATGTGCGTGGGAAATTAAGTAACTTTGAAATAAAAGTTCTGAGAAAAGTTAATGTTTTATGTTGCAATTTTCATGGCACATCCTAAGAAAATTTTGCAATTTTATAGGATGTATGAGAGGTTATAAAGCATCCACAACCCTGTAACAAGTGATTAGATAAACGGATGTAGCAAATGATTTATTAGTTGGTCTTGATGTAAATAAGAATTAATATATTGGCAGTTCTGATTACAGTTAATATATTACTTTCCCATTCCATGAGAAACTCTATGTTTGACTTGACATGGACAACATTGTTGACTATTGATCACATGTGTAAAAAGTCCTTATTAAAGGCAAAGTAGAGGAACTATGTAGGTTCAAGCAATCCTGCCAATTTACTTGTAATGATAATAGGCATACATGTTACTTTAGCATGAAAACTTTCCAAAATAAATGAAATTTTGGGATTTTCATGTCAGAGCATCACAATTTCCAAGCAATCCTGAACTAGAGTTGAAAATTTGGACCCATTTACTTATCAATGGGCACGTGGCCTTGTAGTCTAGTGGCATTGGAGATTGCCACACATAAATGTGGGGTGTGTTCAAATCCTTGAAAGTGTAGGATTATTTGGTATTTATGAGTGAGTAGCAAAGTTTCTGTTCCAAAAAAGAAAGTTTACTTATGAATGGATCAACATGGATTATGTATTTTTTTCTAATGGGTTGAACAGATAAACCGATTAGATGGGGCAAGGGGGTTAAAATTCACAAAAACTGTACTTATAGATAAATTATGTTATTATTGAAATAAGTCAATTTTTGTAATGGAAAATGATTACAAAAAGATTTGCCTAAATAGTTCCTTGTCAACCCAACCTGTTTTTACCTGTACCAAACTACTACATTTTTTGACTCATTATTGAACCCACCCATCTTTGCAACAGTAGATGATTCTTTCACTCTGAAAGCTCAAAATTACTGGTTTAAATTTATAATCAGGTTTACAAATTCTCATGTTCTCGGGATCTCTGTAGGTGTGTTGCCAAAATACTTTAGCTCAGAATGGTCATTTGCTCGGTTTCACTTGCCTGAAAACACCCAATACATGTCAGCATTTGGATCACAGAACACAGTCATTATTGTTGGCATGAATGGAAGGTACATCACTAGTTAATAGAAGTTTGTTTATACACCTCTTTTCAAATCCGTCTAATAATCTGTGAAACAATCAGTTTCTACAGGTGCGGATTTGATCCTGTGAATGGAGGGGAGATGGTACAACACGAGTATGTACGTTTCCTGAAAACCGAACCCAATTCTAGATAAGCACAACATTTCCCAAATTGTTGCAAGAATTCTTAATTTTAATTTCCCTGAAATGTGAATATAAAGTACGTGCATTGTCTAAATAAGGACTTTGAGCTTTTAATATGTTATCTACTGGCTTTGATTTTCACATTAATCTTCAAAAGTAATAAAAAAATTATAATAATATTAAAGGCAGTTGGTGAAAGATTTGCAGCATGTTATTATATCTGGATGGTGAATATCATGTAGTTTATACTATTCATTTTATGCCATTCTATCGTAATGGAGTCTTTAGTTTAATACGCTAAACATATACTTGGGCATGCTTACCAAGTATGCCAAGTGTCACGGACACGTCTATCGAGGCCCTTTGCGGCAGGCAGATGGGGACAAAACGCATGCTTGGTACAGCTTGTCAGATGCATAATTCTGAAGTATTCTATTTGTGCAAAACATCCCCATTTTAGTTAGATGTTAATTGCTATCAATTAAGAGTTTTCCACATTGAATATCTCGCAGATAGTTTCTAAATACCTGTGTTTCTAAAAAATAGTAATAACTTTATATATTGTTAACATTAGTTTTACAATTATAAAAATATTAAGTTTAAAGATAAAAACTAAATTGTGTACGATCAAAGTTGTAAGAAATCGACGTTGCCCATACAGTCGACATGATGAGCTAGTGGTAGGTGGGGTGGTTAGGCGATATGATAAGTAGGCAGAACCCCAAATGGACGACGTAATGAGTTGGGATCTTGTGATTTTTTGAAGTGTTACGTGGGACCACCGGTGTCTTATGCACTTTGAGGATGCATGGCACCGTACAGCGAGGTCACATTACTAGCATTTTGGGACTTCGGCTCGTTCATGTCAAATGTCAAGCTCTTAAACTTAATGCTTATTAATAAGATTATTTTTATTAATAAGATAAGAAACCAATGTTTAAGCAAGCATCCTGACAAGTGATTTTTTACCGAATGTGTAATAAGACATGGTGCTTGTGCAGGGTGTAAACACTATCACCCTGTGGTGTTAAGGGCTGTTAAAGGCCTAACGTGTTAACACTTTATCAAACGTGAGGAAATCTCTATACATGTAGTGATTTAACATTTATTTTTTTAATTAAAATGAAGAAAGTAAAAGGGGTGAAACCATTTACTGTGGATGAGGCGGAGTGAAATGGACAACGTGACGTCTACATGACGTTAAAGGACGTGAGAGTATACCCAATGACCTTACCATTAACTTAATAACATAATAAACTACTTTGACAAGAAGATGAGATAAAAGCTAAGTTTATGTGAGCATTGTGTTGGGGTGATTAGTATACACTAATACACACAAACTTATGGGGATGTCCTAGCTCCTCATCCATTGTTGATGGCTTCTGAAGGAGAGCGCGAGTTTTTTTTATTAAGCATAAAATTTACACGCTTATGAAGAATGACGAACAATGCTAGTTGAAAATTAGACTCATATAAGGTTAAAGAAGTTGAGAAGATATTGGACTAGAGTTTTGTGATCGCGTTTACAGATTTTATGTAAATCACACCATATCACAACACATCATGTAGCGCCATAGCGATGGGTACTCTCTTTGGTTGTTCATGTAATTGAGAAGGATTTTCATTTGCTCTTGACGTTAAAGGTTTAAGTACCAACAAATAAGAAATGTGACATACTGGACATGTCAATTGTTGTAAATAAAGAAACATGATAACATGATACAAGTATTATATGTCAGAAAGGAGGATCTGTTGACACTGTGAAACCAGTAGGAAGATCAAACCCTGATACGAAATCGTCTCCAAAGATGGCTGCACCAGCTGCCAATGCTCCAGCACCTAACCCCATTGCAAAACCTGGTCCAGCCCCCGGTCCAGGTCTAGCTCCAGATAGTTGTGGCATGTTGATGTAACTTGGTGGCAAGTTATATGTTGAAGACGATGGCATATAGCCGAGATTATAAGGTGGTGGTGGTTGAGTTGGCGGTTGGTGGTAGCTTGGTCCTAGCGGGTTGTGTGACGGTTGAAGGTTGAGTTCTCCTGTTGAACCATAATTTGGCGGCGGTGCAGCTCTTGGTTGGTGGTAGCTAGGGCCTGGTGGCAATGTGGTTGGATAATTTGCCTGCAAATGGTTTTCTGAATGCTCAATTCGCGGTGGCAAGTTCACACCATGGTCGCGAATCTTTAGCTTGATCCCAACATCACTTCCTGCACAAGTCCAAACCCAAGAGTATGATTCAAGATATAGTGTTGTCCATTGAGGGACTGTAAAACAATTCTGATATGCATTAGCATTACAAGTATCTTTTATACCAAATGTTTTAGATTTAGATGTGTATTACCCTCACTGAAACTTTATATTAAGTTTATACCAAAAAATGTTTCAGGGTATGTGTGTATATCATGTCGGGTTGGGGTTGAAATGATGAATATGACCTATCTATTTGTTCGTGTCAAAGGCATCTACCTTAACACGGACACACATAAACTTATGAATAATATGAGTAAAACTTGTTTAACTCATTTATCTAACATCTTAAATGTATTGTAATCAAATTGTAAATTGGATGGTTGGTTGTAAACATCTTTTAATAACTGGGTTGAAATATTTGTTATTCTAGTTTTGAGCCGATGGAACGAATTAAACATGTAAACTTCAACACGACCCGTTGGATTACAGATTAAACACGTCAATCCTTATATGACAGTTTTTTAAACCGATTAGCCATGACAACTCAAACATGACTATTGTCATATTGGCTCGTGTGAGAATTGCCACACCACCCTTTCAATCCTTCCTTCATGTATTGTAGTTCACAAACTTACCTTCATATGAACTATCCTCATGCGTCTCTTGTGACGTTCGAATGGAAACATCTACAAATCCTTGAGGTTTATTCGAATTCTTCTTCCTCAATTGAAAACTCCCAACTTCTTCAACATTCTTCAAAGCATCAGAATTGTTCTTATACTTATCAAGAAACTCTTTCAGCCCAACACTTGCAGTCCCTTGAAGTCTCTCTTTTAAAAACACAGGATCTCTGCTATAAATTTCCACACTGAGGGTCAGATCTTCAAACCTTGAATCCGAGTCATCAACCAAAGCTGAAAACTTGGTTTTCCATACAGGATTTGCATTCCCAGAAGCATCAACTTTAGTGCAATACTTGTTGTTGGGATCAATCCACCCAACAGCAAACCATTGAAGCTTCCATAGTGATGAAGTTCTTGTGAGTCCTCTAGCAGAAATCAAGCAAATTTCTACCCAAAATTTGCCCATTTTTGGAGTCTTTGAGATTGATCAAGAAAAGAGTATGTGAAATTTGATTGTTTTTTTTGCAAAAAAATGAATTAAAGCAAGGTACTTTGCATCATTGGATAAGGGTGCTTTACTTTAATGTCAAGAAAGTAATGGAATTGGTTTTGTTGGTGTATAAAGAATCAATCTTCTTTTTGTTTTATCAATAAAAAGCATCATCAATGCATTTACAGGAGACAAGAATATGTTCAAGAGTCAAAAGGTTCACAGTAGAGTTTATATCAAAATGTATCTATAAAATAATGCATCAGTGGAAAGAGTTTATGTTATGATAGAATAAAATTGGGGCTTTTTAACCATATGATTGGCAGTCTTGGTATACATCATTGTTGTACAAGTATATAATATCCAATAACTCAAATCTACATGCCTTAGAGAAATCCTTGAGGGTAATATACACAATTCACATATAATTAGCATAAATGGTTCAGTTTTTTCCAGTTAAAAATAATCCTCTTCACTAGTTCTCAATTTTGTAATTGTTAAACTGCAATAACCTCAGCAGAGAGACTTTGGAAGTACTAAAATCTATTTACCGCGGTTTGCAAGAACAAGACAGTAAATTACATTTGTGGATCAGAACATAAAGCTGCTAGTCATATATACATTTATTTGTAAGCAATCTGCAACCAAATGAGCCTTCTATCACAGATTTCACTAAGCTCATGTGAGTGGATTGAATAATTAAATAAACATGCCATTTGTCTCTTTTAGTACCAAACCAGAAGTTCATTTGGACTTTTTTGGTCAAACTGTATATATAACTTGAAGATCATGAGATATTCTGTAAAAGACTTGCACAAGCAGTTGAAAATGAATGGTACTTACAAACCTTCGGATCCTCTGAAGAATCATTTGCATAGGCTATTTGCAGGTAGTCACATTATTTGTTTTCAATTTGAAGAACCTTGCACATGTAATCTTGATTGATTCTTATTTTTACCCGTAGAAGATACAAATTTGATACGGTTTATAGCAACAACGTAGAGGCAGCGTTCTTAATTATTTGAGTTTTTTAAGGAACTTAACACCATGCGAAAGAGCTAGCAGTTTTAACGTGAAAATAAAATACATAATAACATAGTATATTTAACCGGATAAAATAAGCGTTCATAATTAACATGTTAAATTTTATCACATCGAGTCATCGTGAAGAATCCCAACAAAATGTCAAAAAACATAGATAAAAACAAGTAAAAGAAAAATAAAAGTAAAAACAACAAAAATAGAAAATTAGCAAAGCTAAGTTAAAGAGGAAAATATATATATATCACATCATTTAATCCGTTTAACATTGATTTTTAATGACATAAATCATTGTTAGGATGGATATCAAGTTATTTTGCTTATAATATTATCACAACTTGCATAATCACCCATATACAACATGAATTACACAAGCTCTAATCCAGATACAATAATTATAGTAACAAAATCAAAAAGACAATTAACAAGCTCAAGCTTAGATCACTTATCATACATCATATAAACACACAAACATAAACACCGACCAAAATTATAATCACACTCAATAAAGACGGATTAAAGAGAAATGAATACGAATAGCAAAATGCACTAATCAATTGAACTATCGAAATCTAATCTCAAACCAACAAACTGATTCAAGATAAGCATGTAGAGAGTAATCAATTACCAAATAAATGAAAATTCATAGTAAGATAACAAAACGAAGTATGAAATTAGAACAAATGTTGTTTGATGCTTTATCTGTGTGTACTTGTGCATACTATGAATAACTCTGATGATATGCCATGACATGATACCATGTGTATTGAAACTATTTAACTGTTGATTCTTTACTTCTATTTCAGAGAAGACTACATTGTAGAAGCGTCATTCATGTGTGATCCATAATATTTTTTGTCACTTCGTATTGTATGTACTCTAATCTTAATCCAACACCAAATAAGTACCCACATAAATATAAACTAAAGTTAGTAGATATGAACCGATGAAAAAAATGAAATGGGTTTAATATTCACTAGCACGCACATACAAGAAATGTTATTCATGGCTTCTTTTTTTCTTTCAAGAAATTTCTTCACATTCCTTTTATTGATTAAATCAACACCATATATACAAAAGTTTTGATTCAAAACCAGTTCTAAACTTTTAGTTAAAAAGAAAAAAATAATAAGTAAATCAGAAAGTGAATTATCATAAACTACGCTAATGTTGTGTTAATTCAATACCTCGCAAAGGAAAAGAACCATTACAACAATGCATTGACAATTAGCTTCGCCATAATCTCCGCCTTTATTGTTAGAAAATTGAAAATCAATTTTAGCTTCTTCTCCCTCTAACAGAGCATTTTTCACTTATAATCAAACCTATATTTCTATAAATTAATCAATAAACAAACCAAGTTAAAATGTAACTAAATAAAAGAAACCAAAAATCTTCATAAATCTCAAGTACCTCAAAAAGCACCTCATACTTTCACTACAGAACATCTATTTTGTCCATATGATCTTGTAGCTTATAAAGGGTATTGCATCAATATTAACTAAAAAGTTTGTAATCGTTTTCACCATTAAGAATGAACAACAAACCTCTACCATTTTATACATTTGTTTATAAGTCAAACATCAAAATAACTTAAATAAAAATCAAGCAATGCTTCTCAAATACCATGCCATATCACAGATACCAAATAGAAGCAATTACAATAACATAAACAATAGTAAAAGTTTAAAACTTGAATTTGCATCTACTGACATGCATGATAGTAGAAATAAAAAAAGCAGCATTACCTTGGTGAGATCTCAATAGCTTCCTCAAGGTTGCCTGATTATCATAAATAAATTATGTGTTCACTTGGAAATAATCAACCACAACTACCAAGTTTATAATCTCTTACCAATTTTTCTTTGTATTGTTCTGAACAACTTCCACTAAACTTATTAACACATAGGTAGGAAAAGATATTTTGGTAAATATTCAGCCTGTAGCTCTAGATCATTCATTTCTAAAGGATAACTTCTTTTTATTTCTATAACAGTTTAAGGATTGAATATGTTTAAATGATCCATGTTTGTTGTTAATATAAACAATTTTTTTGCTTTCATGCTACTTTTATCCGGGTGAGGTTATTAGTACAAGATATTGTCACTATCTTTACAAATAGAAAAGTGATACATAAGTCCACATGAGAATCCTAGCTCCTTGGGTTGGGCTAATGCCCCTTAAAAGATCATTGAAACTCTTCATAAGTAAACATTTTGGACCCTAGCTCCTTGGGTTGGGCTAATGCCCCTTAAAAGATCATTGAAACTCTTCATAAGTAAACATTTTGGACCCTATGCAACTTAATTAGCAACATTGAAATACTAAAGATGACTTGTATTAATAAAAAATCAAAATATGATCCAAAAGTTAATGAGGTCGGCTTATTATTTCTGCTAAGACATCAAAACTATATATTAAAACCTAAAATCAAAGGAATAAACAACATCAAAGACAAGCAGGCAAATGAAGTTGACCAAATGAAAGTGAGATCGAACACCACTAACCTACGATCAGAGAAACCGTCATTAAGGCACCCACAATGGACGTTTCACCTGGGCAATTGCAGACAACCAACGGGCGCGTCTTACAAAAGAAGTGAAGTTCCACTTTTACCCTAATGTTTTGTTTTGTTTTGTTATATATATATTTATTATATAACAATAAAGATAAAGATAAACATATGTATTAGGTGGCCATTTTAAGTTTATGCATTAGTAAAGGTAGTGATATTTCTTTTGGCCCCGTATTAACTTCTACAAACTATCCCATCTAGGTTGTTAAGGTTTGAACTATTATGGATGCATACGGGATACATGAGGCAATCGAACCTACAAGTGAGGTTGTGGATCCAAAAATCTAATATGGTTATTGCTTTTATATTTCCAAGTTATACCCGAAGATCTTTTCCTACAAATGGCAATTTATATAGAAGCTAAACGATATTCTTAAGGTGTCACACCCCAACCTTGACGGCGGAAACGTCGAGACGTGAGGGTTAAGATTGTTCACAACAATATAACGCTATATTTAAATGTAAATATTAA
>BJCM01207584.1:0-13031 GCA_018326385.1 Flaveria bidentis
CACGTTCAACTTGAGATTGCACGAGCCCGTGCTGCTGGTATTGATCCTCCAGACTTGCCACCGCCTCGACATTACCCAAATTCACCGTAGTTTTTTATATTATCAATTGTACTTTTATTTTGTTATGTATTTAAAAACTTCGTTATTTATTTATATTATCATTTAATGTTTGTTTTGTTTTATATGTTTTATTGGTTAATTAAGATTTATAATTGTCGATTAATATGTTACAAAATATAACTTATACGCAAAGTGTCAACCTTAACGTGCAAAATAAAGCCGACAAAAATTTTTATACGCACAATAATATATAAAAAATCCTAACCTATATGCCGCGTATGGGTCCATACGCGGCGTATAGGTTCTTCACCATACATAGAAATTTTGCAGAAAAAAATTGGGAAACTTATACGCCGCGTATGGACCCATACGCGGCGTATAGTCACCCCAGCACGAGTCTGACACGAGTCTGCTCTGGTCTTGTCAGAGAATACCCTATACGCCGCGTGTGGGTCCATACGCGGCGTATAGAGTATGTTGACTCTCCTGTCAATCGACCCTATACACGGCGTATGGACTCATACACGACGTATAGGGTCAACGGGTGTTAATTTAAAATTTATGGGTGTCCAAATAAAACCACCATTTTCTTTATAACTCACCAAAGAGTTAATTGGGTTAAGAGAAGGGTTAATTGTCATGTCATGTTCCACACTTAATTAAATGAAATTAACGATTTGGTAAAGTCAACTTTTTATCGGTTGAGATTTAATATTAACAAATAATTAATAGTTTAAATTATTAAAATCTAATTTTTTATTTATTTACAACTTTCATGTTATATATACAAATTTTCATGTCACTTATCTAATCTATATTTATAATATAATAATTTTAAGGACGAGATTGACTTAATATTTTATTTTTAAGAGTTTATAGGAGTAATATTGTTTGTTTTAATGATTTCAACTATCTTAATAATATTTTACATCAAATTATGTGTTTATAATTGCTAACTTTTAAACCAACCTCCCACATGATATTAAATGACTATAACCTTTTTATATGTTAATATTTAAAAAAAATACAATATAAAAAGGAGTATTTTATAATTTTTAGTTTTAGCATAGTATTTTTATATTAAAATAAGTTTACATGAATTTCATACTGCATCAGGCCGTCACCCTCTAATTTTTATGCTACATATCATCTTTTAAATTTATAGATTTCTTTTAAAACAATGTAATTGTTATATCATATGAAATACAATGTGAAAGCCGTGTGTTTTAAAACAAACTGGATGTCATATCTTTAATACAAAAGTTCACATCAATAAAAGACATTATGAAAGTCGAATAACTTTAATAAACTTATAAGGTTTGAATAATTTCAGTGAAAAACTTATGACTGATTTTTTTTCTAATTAATCTAATATAATGGTGTTTCATATTTTTGCTATATTATTTTCACTCAATGTCATTCATAATCGTATTTTTTAGACTTAAAACATCCTATTTCATTTTAAATTTAACATAGCTGGGTTGACTTTTGGTTCAAAAAGATGGATGAAATCTCAACTTCTTTTCACCTAACTCTTGGTCCTCTTTCCACATGAAATATGGGAATTTAGGTATGATGAATTCTACCACATAATGATGCTTATTATTCTCATCAATTGTAGCCATAGTAATCAAAGACACTCATGTTTATCCAGATGATTGGTGTCAATAATTCAGATTTCACAAAAATGAATGGAGTATTTGAGAGTGAAGCTATAGAGTAGATAATAAAAATAATAGAACCATAGAGGCCAATCAATAATAAAATTTAATGAATTACAAATAAATAAAAAGAAAGCAAGGACCATTTAAATCATTTGATGCCATGTGCATGGAAAACATAAAGTTATTTTTTAAAGGGAATCTGTTTTAAAATTACTAACACGATATTTATTTTGTTTAAATATTAATCTATGTGTATCTAATTGGTGCTTTCTTTAAACAAGTTCTCTTCCAGGTAACACAGAATCTTCTTGTTTTGACCTTTTCAATAATGTTGTTTGTACAACTTCCACTGCAATAAGTACACCTACACTACTTCTATGTGACCTTATCAAGCATCCAAGTACCAACATGTGTTGGTGCTAAAAAGAGAGTAATTCCAAGGGATATGAATTTAAGGGTTGGGGCAAATGTTTTTGTTTTTACTTGTAAGCACATTTTACCCCTCTATAAACCATAACTATAATCATATTCAATAATACATCATATGTATAACAATGCTATTTATGGGTCTGAAAGATCTTACACAAACAAATTTTGTCTCGTTGTAGCGAGATTGTAGCTCCAAAGCGTACAAGAGAACCAAATCATTCAATACGTGAGAAACGTTGATCAATAGAGTTATCTTTGTTTTCAAAAAGATATTCTAATATTAAAGTGATATAATCCCTAACTAAATGATTGTGAATTCAGATTTAGTCCAACATAGGTGTAATAATTTTAAAAGTATGTTTGGTCTAGAGTAGAGGAGAGTTTGTTTTCCAATATAAAAATTATCCCTTTTTCAATTTTAAAGATGGTTCATTATTTTAAATGAAGTACACTGAAAGTAAAAGAAGTAGGTATATTTTAACATCTCTTGAATTGAAATGCTATAAACAATTGAAACTAAAAGCTTAATAAATGACACCACCATAATTAGAGAATCAAAATTGTAAAACTAGTAACCAAATAATATTAAGAGTCGTTTAGGGGATGGATTTGATTAAAATAAAGATGGTTGATGGCGAGTGATGGAGATGGTGGTGTTGTGATGTAGATGACAACGATGGTGATGTGGTGGCAAAAGAGAATTGATATGTGATATGGTAGCAATGATAAGGTAGGAGTCGATGGTTGATCTTCAAGATAAATTTGATAAAATGTATATAAAATGTTTTATAAACAAATTATAATGATATGTAATATAATAAATATATTCAATATTATTTGAAATATAACGTAGAATTAAATAATTTTTTCTAGAATAACCAACTCATCCATCATTTCAACCTAATTTGAGTGTATGATTGTAAGCGAAAGATATTAAAATTTTACTGTTTAATATTTATTTTTAAGAAACATTGTTCAAAACCAACTATAGTATTTTTAATATATTTTAAATGGTTGTGAGTGTAAGAAATAAAAAAGTAATGATAAAATTGAAATGAACAAGAAAAAATAATAAATTTTAAGATAACTATATGAATAAAGATGGTAAATGAATTATAAATACTATTATATCATTAATAAAACATGAACCTTAAATCACTTGCGAAGAAACACCTTTACCAACAGATCTTGTTCCGTTATCCGCTAAACAAATTGCAAAATAGTTTTATATGTTAAAATGACGATTTTAGACCAACGCAACCAATCACAACAGTGTATAAACTTGTATATATTTTGGTACAATTATTACTTAAAAAAACCTCTAAACATCACAGATAAACACCTTTTAATAATGATATACCAAAAGAATGCCAACAAGAATGAAAAGTTTATTACAATAGCAACTTTAGTATTTCTTTCCCTGAAAACTTGAGGTCACAATACATCCCATGTACACTAGACAAGAACAAGAAACATACATGTATAGAAAATAGATCAAAAACCCAAAATTGAAACAAACAATTTGAATGTATTTCACACATCTCAAAGTAATAAAATAGACTCAATGCACAAGGCTCCTGCATACGCGAAATCCAGGGTGTTGGGCCAACTTGGACATAATTTACGCATCTACATTTCTTCAAACGATCGCATCCATGACCACAACCTTTGATCTCCACGTCACATAAATTATGATATAGTCTAATGAAACCCCCGCGATCCTCGCGATTGATAAAGTTCCAACCGACTTTTTGAGTTTTGTAACAGAGATTCAACTGTCTCATCTTGGATTAAAAGTGATTGCTTAGATGCCCATTCAAGAACAGTAAGCACCTCAGCTTGTGCAAGTTCTTCACTATCTGGCACATGTAGAGCAATGTAACATAACAGCACTAAAGCAGGGGTCTGAACCATTTGCTCCCCAAAGTACACCAACTGAACCAAATGCTTTGCACCACCAGCATTGATAACAGCCTTTGAGTGGTCAAGGTGGAGATAGTTTTCTGAGCACGCAAATTTGGTCAGCGCGATGGTGGCTGCTTTCATGATCTCAGCCTCTCGTTCATCAAGAAGTTGAACCAACGGTTGGATCATTAGGGACTCGGTGGCCCGAAAAGTTCTAGCCAAGTTTCCAATAGCTTTAATACAGGGGAGCAGGAGTTTCGAGTCTGCTTTTTCAATAACTTTGAGCAACTGTTCAATCACAGCTTTGCAAGCGGGGGAGTTTGGTTTAAAAGCCGATCTTCTCAGCTCAGAATCTTGCTCTGCAACACTTGTGATCTCCATAAGCGCCATAGCCGAATTGTATTGAACATCTTCAGGACCCTTTTCTAACAACACCGCAAAACAAAGCAACGCTCTTGATTCTGTAATGCTCCTACAAATGGGTGGGTTTCCTATAGCCAGATGCCATAGAGCCCTTGCAGCCATAGCTTTCATGTAAGCCTTTGTTGCAGGATCTTCCAACTCTCTCCCCTTATGCAAACTGGTAGCAGATAACGACACACTCGTGTAATGATGATGGTTTTGCTTCTTCACAGCAACGTTTTCGACCTTCTGATTCGCGTTTGCCACAAGCCCGTTACTTCCCGGGCCAGAAGGGGGTCTAGTTTGGTTCTTCATAGCCATAGTACTAGCTACAACACTATGCATCCTAAACGGCTGCTGGGCATTCGACCCCGTGGGATGGGCTACACGACTCTTATCCTCATCCTCATCGCTTACGGCCTTATTCGTTTGATTCGCGCTCAACCCATTCGCATTGTTACCAGCATTATTAGTATTATTATTATTGTTGTTGTTGTTGTTGTTACTAGCTAACACAACAGCATGAATCGAAGTAGGCTTATTACTAGTAATGGCATACTTACTATGCTCTTCGACTGTTTCGAAGGCGAGATGACCAACAAGCAGCCTCACAATATTATGCTGAGCGAAGAGATCTTGAGATTTCGGGTAATGCGACACGAGCTCGGCTACAGCCCAAGCGACCACAGCCTGGACCTTCATCGGACCCTCTTTGAGAATCTTGACGAACACAGAACACACACCAGCATGAATCATGTGCTCAACACTCTCGGGATCACGACCCAACAACCCAATCGCCGTCACAGCGTTCTCTTGACCCTCCAATTTCCCCTCTTTCGCCAATTTGAGCAAAGGGTTGACTCCACCCTCTTCGATTATAAGCTTCCCGTAGCGATCGTTGTCACGAGCAAGCGACACCAGCGACGCTGCGGCGTCGGACCGATCGTCTAGGGTTCCGGTGTACAAAATGGCGATCTGTTCCCAAATTAAGCACAAGATGGGCTCATTGGCTGCAATCGGAGGGAGACCCAGGTACTCATCGGTGGAATTGTTGGGGGCGGAGACACGGAGGAGCCATGAGACGTCTCCGATGGAGTTTTCAAGCTGCGATGACATCTTGCGGAAGGCGGCAGCGGGGATGATGGTGAAGACTCGTTTGACGAGGCCGTTGTTGCGGCATTTGAGGACGAGTGAGAGGGCTTTGTCGAGGACTTGTTCGGTGTCGTCGATGATGCGTTTGGTGGGTCGTTCGTAGAGATCGCTGCTGTTTCTGGCGGCTTGACGGAGGAGTCCCGCCAGCTTCTCCGTCTTGGATTTGAGTTCGGCGCAGTCTTGCTTGTTGATGCAGGCTTCGTCGGCGGATTTGATGACTTGATCTGCGAGTTGGATCGGGCGTGTCAGGATCTGTTTGACGATGTCGGCCATGGTTGATCACCGGAATCTTGGGATTATGTGGGTCGTTTGGAGGTGGAGAATGGAGATCTTGGGGGAAATGAGAATGAGAATGGAGTAGGTGGTGGTGACACAGGTTTAACAAAGTCAAAAGTAAAACCATCTTCTTTTGTCATGTCATTTGAAAACACATGTTGTAAAACTTAACTAACTATAGGCTTTTCGTTTTTTAATTACATTACAACTAAATTAAATTATATATATTAATATTTATCAATGAGTCTAACTCATTAATATAAGTTACTAATTGCATGTAAATAATTGATAGATTGTGAGTTTAAATCTCATTTTAAATAAAATGTTTAGAGTTAAAACAGAGGTTCTTTGAGTTTGTCCCAAATTTTATTTTTTGTTCTTTTATTTAGAAAATAACAAAACGCTTTTCTTATGCGCCAATATTTAGTTTTACTAATTAATTAACACATCTTGATATCTAGTTGATAATTTTCCTTCAACATAGTTAATAAACAAATCATGTCAATGTGATTTCTTATTCGGGTGGAATTTAGATCGTACAATTCATGCACATTCTTATAAGCAGGATGTGATCTCTTTTGAACCATGATCACAATCAAATCATCTGCAGATTTCTTGTGTGATTTACATCCTACCTATTCTGATTAGTTAAGGTACCTTGAAACATATAATTATTTTTTTATTTGATCGGGTCTTAGGCACCAATTAAATTTCGACATCATTGTTGGGGAAACTATGCGCTTGGTGTTTAGCTTAATTGACATCTTTAGTTTTCTTTTATTGGATTTCGTAAGTTCTTGTTAAGTGTTTTGTTTGTTTTTCTAATTTATTTCCTTTGTTACGCTTAGTGTCTTTCAGTGTGAAGGTGACATGATTGCATGCATACTCGATACTCAGGCATGAAGTAACCACTCGTATTTGGTCAATGAAATTAGAGATCAACAAATTGAATGCTTTAGTTTTGTTTTATTTGATTCCATAATTCCATGTTAAGGGTTTTGTTTGTGTTTTCTTTCTTTCCTTTGATATGCTTGTTGTGTTTTAGCGTGTCTATGACATGATTGCATGCATACCTGATATTTGGCCCATGAAATCACCACTCGTATTCAATCAAGAGATTTAGAAAACAACAAGTGAAAATTATGTCCTTCATTAAACATGAATACCAATGCCTTTTATTTCCCGAGCTATTGAGTAAGCGATCACCAGTTCACCTAAATCTATGGAGATGGAATAACCAATTAATCCACCAGGAGAGAATTTAGCCTTTAATCAAAACCATAATAATTAAGCCCCAAACCAAAACCCTTCAATTAACACAATAACCAAATTGAAAACCCCATTTCCCCACCAAACAATAACTACAACAATAATAGCAAGAACCAAATATTAGACCTACCACTCTTCATTCATTATATCACAAGAGAACTGGTCCTAAATCAAAACCAAAATAACTTTAGCTGATGAGATTATGATCATGTCATCATGCATAATGTTCACAAGAGGATGAGGAATATGAGGATGAATGGAATGATAACGAAGATGAACTATACGAAAAAACATGGTAATTCAGATGGTGGATTTAGTGGAGACAATAGGTATTATGGCAATAAGAACAACAACTAGGGATATATTATGATTGTGTGTTCCCGATATGAACGAGAACAATGAGCATGGATCTTAGGATTCATATTGATAATAATAAAATTTAAATAATTAGATGCCAAAATAATAATAATGATGATGATGAACATGATGAACACAATGTGTTTAAAGTTTGATGTTTATTGCTTTGATGTTGAAATCATCGTACATGTAGGATGATGATATAATGATATTGTTGATGGATATAATTCCCACCCTTGGTGGAGAATTATTCACCTTTACATGGATGATATATGTTGCTATTTATACTAATCTAGCAATTACAATAATTACAAAATAAACCCTAGACTAATATTTTTGTTGCTTTGTTCTTCAAGTCTTCAACTTCAATGATATTGGAAATCTTCAATTTCTTCTTAGGTATAATACCCAACAATACTCCCTTTAAATTGTAGATTTTCGATGTGAATTGAAGCTTGATGTTGATTTTGTTGAATAGTTGTTCAAAGCTAAGAATGTTGTTGTTGATGCGGAAGCGAGATCTTCAAAACTTTAGAACAACCAATTTTTTTGTTTTTGATTTGTGGTTATAGCTTGCTTTCATAGCTTTAAGCTAAAACCCTAATCCATATTTTTTTTGATGTTGGCGGCCCAAACAAGTAAATCCAAGTCCACCTTTTCTTTTTGATATTGGCGGCCCAAACAATTAAATCTGAGTCTGCCTTTTCTTTTTAATGTTGGCGACCCAAACAAAGAAATCCGAGTCCACCTTTTCTTTTTGATGTTGGCGGCCCAAACAAATAAATTCGAGTCCACCTTTTCTTTTTGTTTTAATGATGGAGCCCAAGTAACAAACCCAATGGTGTTCACGAGCCCATTTGCAACCCTAGGTTGCAAACCCTAATCCGACATCCCTAATGTGGCCGCAAAGGCCACTTTGGTTCGGCAACCTCTTTGGTTTGGAAACCCTAATTAGGGCATCCCTAATTTAGCAGCCTCTTTGGTTCAGTAGTCGCATATTGCAGCCTACAAACTTTGATTTCTCGTATTGTGTGCATCGGATCTTGTATTGTTGAATGGATTGTTGATGAAATTGCTTTCTTCAGATCTTCAATAAGTTTAGAAATCTAACCATGAAATCTCATCAAAATCAATATGAATCCATCAACTCTGGCTCTGATACCAATTGTGTGTTCCCGATATGAATGAGAACAATGAGCATGGATCTTAGGATTCATATTGATAATAACAAAACTTAAATGATTAGATTCTAAAATAATAATAATGATGATGAAGAACATGATGAACACAATGTGTTTAAAGTTTGATGTATATTGCTTTGATGTTGAAATTATCATACATGTAGGATGATGATATAATGATATTGTTGATGGAATTAATTCACACCCTTGGTGGATAATTATTCACCTTTACATGGATGATTTATGTTTTTATTTATACTAATCTAGCAATTATAATAATTACAAAATAAACCCTAGACTAATATTTTTGTTGCTTTTGTTCTTCAAGTCTTCAACTTCAATAATATTGGAAATCTTCAATTTCTTCTAGGTAGAATACCCAACAATGATACGCGGAATGAAGAAAACCCAATCAACTGACAGAAGGGTAGAGGTAATAATAATGTGAGAAGACCTCAAAAAGATCAATTACAATGAACTACTGGCCAACTATTTCTAAGAATCCTAATCCCGTCATATCTTTAAATCATATGGAAAAAAACGTTTGGTGTACGCCTTTTATATCTCATAATTCTACCCACGTTTAGAGGAACTAAACTAAGAGTCATATGTGCATGTAGCTGAATTTGATGTTATATGTAACACTAAAAGTGGAACCCCCTATTCTTAATCAACAAATCTGACACCATTTTGACCTCATAGCTTTAAGGGTCTCTAGATTGGTTGTTAACCCTTTATTTCAATATAAGTTAGGGAATCTAAAATCGATCAAGCACTTTTAGATCTTATTAATTGAACTTTTGTGAACTATCAACTTCTATTAAAAGCTAGCAAGAAGCTAGATAAAAAAATATACAAGGCTTTAAAATATAATATTACATCAAGTGTGTGACGACCCTAAAAATAAGGTTAGGAAAAATTAATATATAAATAAAATTATCATACATATTACTCATTATTTGACTAACCTTTTTTTATATTGTGTGTGTTTATGTGTATATATAAATATGATTTACGTATTCATGTTTGCATGCATGCACTAAAACTTACGTGTGCATGTATCCGAATACATAACCTTTTGATATCAAATATTATATGATCAAAGGACATCAACCTTGTAATATCTAAACATACATCAAATAGATTTTGACACAACTCAACTAAGCATTTTAATACAATAAAACCCCGAGAGGAATTAGCATCAAAACAAAACTAAGCAAAACATAAACACCTAAACACCAACCCAAACTCTAGTCTCGGTTCATTAAGAATTTAACCAACCGATTTAAGTGGTGATTAACACCTTAATTGGCTAGAACACATAGCCACACCTCACAAACCGCCACCTAACCATTTAGACACCAAGCTTATCTCCTTGTTTGACACCTAATGAACCTATGTTTAGCCTACTCATCAAGGCTAAGAGTAGCTTCATGATTATGCCATTAAAGGCAATCAATCAACTTCCATTTTAAAAGGGTAGATCTGGTCACACTCTCCACAACCGAACACAACCATCATCCTCTCTCAAACTCTCGGTCACCACTTCACCACTACAACCACTTCACCTTCACACCACTTTGAACCCGGTCACAACACCACCACCACTACTCTCTCTCTAAACTCTCGGTCACCACCATAACATCACCACAAACAAACACTATCATCTTCTAAATTGATTTTTGCAAGGAGATCGAGATTTTGAAGCTCAAGACAACCATTCAACTCGGTTCATCAAAAAAAGAAGCTACCATCAGCTATTCTTGCCATATCTCATTACCAAAAATCAAGGTTTCAACTCTTAAACTAACCAAAACTATACGTTATATGTGTTTAAATAATACATATAAACAACCCTTGTGATTAATACATGAAAAGTTTCATCAAACACCATAAATATTTCATCTAATTTAGAAATCAATAAGGAAGGTTTGAAAATCTGAAAAATAGATAAATTATGAAATTAAACAAAAAGATTATAAATAAGGGTTGAAATTATGCATAAAATTGATAAATTTGTTATAGTACTTAAATGACTGTGATTGTGGGAATAAAAATAATAGATATATTAGAAATATTAAAGATTAAGATTCTGCAAATTTTGGTGCAATTATAATTAGTAAAATAATTTATATAAATTATTTAAATATTTAGAAAATAATTTTCTACTGCAAGAACTGAACCTGGAAAGAAGCTGGAAAAATTATATGTTGATTCTTATGATGTAAAGGACTTGTAGAAAAAATATGGGGCTTAAATCAAAGTTATGCATAAGTTATGAATTTTAGAAGTTTCTGCTATTTGAAAATCAGGAAAAATATTTAATTTATAAGATAAATCATGAAAAATTTTCACAAAACATGATAAATAGGATAGAACAGTTTGTATGAAAATTGGAAATTCAGAATATATTCTGTTATTTTTACTGAATATTGTTGGAGTAATAAAAATCATAAAAATAGGTTCAGCTATGATTGAGAACTTAAGAAAATTTTAAAGAAATATATATATATATATATATATATATATATATATTTTGTTATACATATCCTGATAAATTTTGATGAATTTTAGAGGCCCAAAGGTATTTTTGTTAATTTATGAAATTAATATAAAATTATAGAAAATAAACTTTAACTAATTAGAATATGAAATTTCAATATATTATATCTAATTTATGGACGCAATTTCTGTAAAAGTTTCGTGATATATGTATGGATATAATTATTGTAATAAATTTTATAATCTGAGGTACTGAAAATTTTTGAAGAAAAGATATTTTATAAACTATAAATGTTTTGTTTATAGGTTATCCATTGGAGTAAAATGTGAGACTCATAGCCTCGTATTATTCTTATAAGCTTTTTGGGAGAAAAACATATTGTTTTTATGATTGATGCAATTATGTAAGATTTTGAGATGTACTGATATTTATGTTATAACTATTAATTTGGATGAGGAACCGTTGGATAATATAGGTAGCGCTACTTAGGAAAATATTTCATGCACCAACAGGATGAGTGTTGTGATACTATATTATCTAATTTTATGAATGACAGTTATGAATCATCTGAGTATTATGTAAGGTTTGGTTGTATTTGATGTATCAAAAATATTTTGTCTCAAATTAAACTTATGATCTCACTAACTTTATGTTGACCATTTTAAGTATGCTTTTTCAGGAAATCATCATGTCTAACAGCATAATGTTCTCTTTTGATGTGTATAACGGCTGGGGAGAAATAGTGGGAAAAGTTTGTGTGAATCTGGCAGTTAACATCTATGACCTCAGTGTATCGGTGGATGCTCATTTCCATCGTCTCTAAAAATGTAGCTGTTAGATCTTTATGTTATAATAGGATTATATTATGTCAAATTTTGACTACTCATGATATAATGTAACCCTAACTTTAAATTATCTATATGATAAATATTATGTTATGATATGTTCTGGTATGTTAAATTATTTATTTTTTTGATCAATGAGTTCTGAACAAGCGAGTCACACCCATAAGCATTTCACGCTTCCGTAGGGATGTGACAAGTTGGTATTAGAGCCATGGTTATACGGAATTAGGTAATATAAAATACCTAGACTATAACCATAAGCTCGAGATATAATATATAAAATATTTGATAAACACACACATATATATATATATATACATATATATATGGTATGATTTTATGTGAATTTTGTGATTATATGCATAATAAATGCAATAAAAATATATGAGATGTGGAATACTTATGAAAATATGTGACTAACTTTTTGCCAAAAATTATAAAGAAATTTTTGCAGCCATGAATTCAGATAATTACCCCAGTGAGACCGACCCTTCTGAGTGCTCTAACTATAAAAACTTTAAGGAAATAACACCTGAACCAGAACCCCAACAAGTTATGGAAACTCCTCAAACTGAAGTTGAGAATAACTTGAAACCAAAATTCTATGTCCGACGTGCACCGGTAAACATCGAGGGATATACGATTCAGACCCCTAGGAAAAAGATACGACGTGGAGAAAGGTTCTTGGCTAAGCAAGAAGAAGACGTAAAAGTACGAAATTCTGATTCTTCCAGGAACGAAGAGAAAGTAACTAAAAGACAAAAGCTGAATAAGGATCAAACAAAGACAGGCCAACATACCCTTAAAAGCTTAAGAAAATACAGCAGGAAGTCCGGAAAATCCAGAATGATGTCAAGAAATTAAAGACACCTAAGAAAATTATCTTTACAAAGATATGGAATTGGGTTCATGGAAATTAAAATTTCTATCTAAATTTTTAGCATATCAAACACTTAGAAAAATAAAAACTTAATGATATATATATATA
>BJCM01207585.1:0-27952 GCA_018326385.1 Flaveria bidentis
CAACAGCACAAACCAAAAGTCAAACAATAATACGAACTATAATTGAATGGTTTCATTGATAAAACCTAACGATTACAAGCTCGTTACAACATAAGAATCAAGACTCTTGGCAAGGGGAAGATCGAGCATGATCTCCCCTCTCATCCGGCAGCCCTAGGCTCCGGGCAGAGTTCCGCTCAAAACCCTTTCCCTCTTTACACATTGAAACTGGTATATATAGGCCTCGACCCATATTAGATGCGACTGGGCCCATTCGTGCGATTGGACCATGCGTATAGTTCAATCGTGCGACTGGACCATACTTATGGTTCAGTCTTACGAATGTCCCAATCGCATCTCTCAGTCGCACGGCTGGTCCATTAGCATGTCTCAGTCGTACGACTGAGTCTCGTTCGCATATGCTCCTGCGAATGACCCAGTTTCATGTGTTTAGAACATATCAGGTGTATTACATTAAGCCTAGACTATTCGACAAGCGACGGACACACTATATATGACTATATATGCTCCAACAGACATCGCCGAGACTTTCCAAACTTTGAAGACAATCAATATGAAGTTAAACCCCAAGAACTGTTCATTTGGAATGGAAGAAAGGAAGTTTCTGGGGGTGGTTGTGACAAAGAAAGGGTTGGAGGCTAACCCTGAGAAGGTGGCAATTGTACTCAACATGCCATCACCCAAATCCGTCAAAGAAGTACAAACACTTAATGGGCAATTAGTAGCCCTGAACAGGTTCCTGTCGAAGCATGCTGAGTGTGCTTTGCCTTTCATGACTACTTTACACATCTGTTTGAACAAGAAGGATTTTGTGTGGACAAAGGAAGCGGAAGCAACATTTCAACAAATGAAAGTATACTTAAGCAACCTGCCCAGACTAGTAGCTACTTTCCCCAAGGAATGACTGGTGATTACTTGTCCGTAGGAGAAAAAGCCGTAAGCGCGGTGCTGATAATAAACAAAGAAGGAGAACAGACCCCGATCTATTTCATAAGCCGTGCTCTCAAAGTCCCAGAAACTAGGTATTCTCCTGTGGAAAAACTAAATCTTGCTTTAGTATATGCTTCTAGGAGATTACGGAGGTACTTCTAGGCCCATGTGATTGAGGTCTGGACTAGTCAACCTATACAACAAATACTGAGAAAGCCAGAGATATCAGGACGGTTAGCAAAATGGGCTATCGAGTTGGGGGTCTTTGAGATAGAGTACAAGCCAAGGGTTGCAATCAGGGGGCAGGTCGTAGCTGATTTTCTAACGGAGATACCGCAGGGAAAAGAAGGTCACAATGCCAACGAAGAATCCATGAGTCAAGATGACAGGGAATGGTGCTTGCACACTCATGGCGCATCAAACGACAAAGGATCAGGCGCCTGAATGATACTAGTGGGATTGAGCAGGAGGAAATAACTTACGCTTTAATGTTAGACTTCAAGAGCTCCAACAATGAAGCGGAGTATGAGGCATTGCTGGTCGGCTTAAGGCTAGCCAGGCAGATGGGATTCCAGACACTCCACGCTCATGTAGACTCATTGCTGGTAGCAAACCAGATCAATGGGTCTTATAATGCTAAAGAAAAAACGATGAAGCTTTACCTGGATAAAGCAAAGAGCACGATCAGCAGTTTTAAAATTGTTGCATCTCCCACATCCCGCGAAGCAAGAACAAGAAAGCGGATGCCCTCAGCAAACTGGCCTCCGTCGCCTTTGGGCACTTAGCAAGGAAGTCAAAGTAGAGGTATTACAGGCGCCTTCAATCGAGGAAAATGATGTGGCCTCCATAGAAGGTGTAGTGGAGGAATGTTGGATGAGCCCGATTGTCAGATTTCTGGAAAATGGAGACCTGCCAGAAGAGAGAGGAGAAGCACGCGGAATACAGGCAAAAACCTTACATTATGAATTACAGCATGGGGTCCTATATCGTAAGTCAAATATGGGACCACTGCTGCGTTGTCTCATAACAGATGAAGCCAACTATGTCACAAGAGAGATGCACGGGGGTATATGTGGAATCCATGCAGGACCAAGGATGGTGGTGGCTAAGGCGATGGGAGTAGGATACTACTGGCCCGGTATGCATAGGAGTGTTGTGGCCGAGATCCAGAGATGTGAGAGTTGTCAGAAGCATGCCCCCATGTGTCACCGTCCAAAAAATGATATGATACCTGTGAGTGCCGCTTGGCCTTTTCAAAAATAGGCAATGGACATCATTGGTCCATTTCCAGAAGCGGCTAGAAGAGTTAAGTTTCTACTGGTAGCAGTCGACTACTTCACAAAATGGGTAGAAGCCAAAGCACTCGCGACAATCACGGGGAAGCAGGTGAAAAAAATTGTTTGGGAAAATATCATATGTCGTTTTGGCCTTCCGTTGTTCATTGTAACAGATAATGGCAAGCCATTCGCTGAAAATCCTTTCAAGACATGGTGCAAAGATTTGAAAATTCAACAGATTTTAATTTCGGTAGCCCATCTCCAAGGCAATGGCCAGGTTGAAAGAGTGAACATGAGTATTGTAGAAGGAATCAAGACGCGTCTGGGCTCAGAAGGCAATAGTTGGCTCGAAGAATTACCAAGCGTCCTCTGGGCCCATAGAACCATGCCAAAGACCAGCCACGGAGAAACCCCATTCAGTTTGACCTATGGATAAGAGGCCATGATACCTACTGAGATTGGGATGCCATCAGCTTGTGTCTTACAAGTCTCGCGAACTAAAAACGAGGAAGAACTTCGTCTAAATCTGGACCTACTTGAAGAACGAAGGATGATAGCGGCTATTCGTGAGGCAAGACACAAGAAGGAAGTAGAAAGATATTATAGTTCAAGGGTTAAGATACAATCTTTCAAGCCGGGAGACTATGTCTTGCGAAGCAATGAAGCAAGTCGAGTTGAAAGCCAAGGAAAGCTCGGACCCCGTTGGGAAGGCCCATATCAGGTGATTGAAGCGGGGATGAATGGAGCTTATAAAATAGGGAAGTTAGACGGGACGCCCATTCCACGAACTTGGAATGGAGCTCAGCTCCGGTGATGCTACATGTAATAGGCAGTAAGATCTTAACGGTGTAACTTGTTTTTCATTAAGAAGGTGCATGCGAGCACTAATATTTACACCAGATTAATGAATCTTTTTATATAACCAGTGTAGTAACAAGTCACGAAACCACAATGACGTGTGAGTAAAGAAAGCGAAGCGAGATACCAACTCAATTATTCGAGTGACGTTTGTGAACGATACGATAAGCAACCAAACATTCTAACGTTTGCCAAGCTAAGTCAAATGAAATCACAAAAAGTCGTAACAAGAGCAAACAAATAAGCAAGTACGGGCTATTCGTAAAGTTTAATAGCAAAGCTCATTGTTCGTAACCAAATCTCGAAGAAAACCAAATACACCACTTCAAACACATGGTTATACTTTGGCACACAATTAGAGCCACTCAATGATGCGCATATCCATTTGGCTAAAAACCAAAGCCAGAAAAACAGTTAACTCGAAATCAAAACGAGTGAGGAAGTTGCCAAATTCGTTGAGTATAAGGCAAAATAACATCTTATAGAGGATGAATAATAACGATAACCAAAGAATGCATTGATAACCGTATCAAACTACGGCCATAGTCGTATCCAAAGGACAGGCCACAATAAAATTTGTGTCCAAAGGGTTAAGTCATGCTTGGAATTGCAACTAAAAACAGCTCACTATAAAAGATATGACCATAGTCGAGCCGCAGCCAAAGCAATAGGCAAGCCGCAACCAAAAGGCGAGTCGTGGCAGGAGTCAGAGTCGCGGCCGAAGCCAGAATCATGGCCGAAGTCGGTGTTGCGGCCGAAGTCAGAGTCGCGGCAGAAGTCGGTGTCGCGGCCGAAGTTAGAGTCGTGGCAGAAGTCGGTGTCGCGGCCGAAGCCTCATTCACGGTCAAAAGTCGCAAAGTGACAAGTCGCGGCCAAAAATATAACCATGATCATATTGTGAACAAGTAGCAAGTCACGGCTAAAAGCCGCGACCATAAAGCAAGTCGCGGCCAAAGCCTCGGCCAGAATGCATTTCGCGGCCAAAAGCTGCGGCCGAGATACATTTTGCGGCCAAAAGCCGCGGCCAGATGGCAGGTCACAAAGTATGGGGTATCGACAATCAACGAGCTCAACGATCAACAATGCAAACACAGTATGAGGTATCAAAGCTTAAGTACCATTACCAAAATAAATGCAACATAAAGTCGAGTACAAGTTTGATAACATTACAAATATGAAAAAACCCCAAAGATAAACTAGCTAAACACAAGCAGGGTCTTCAACTGGAGGGGCCAGGAATGAATTGATCTCATCAATGCTCGAGTCGCGCATAGCAGTGATAGTATCAGCCATAGGAAAAGTGGCTTTATCAAAGGAGTCAGATTCAGCTTGTAGTTTCTTCAAAGCATTTTTGTCAAAATTCTTGGCTTCCTCAGGTTTCTTGCCCTCCGCGGCAAGACGAGCTCCATCCAACAAACCCCCATTATACCCCACCTTATTTGAAAGACTGTTAATCATGGCCAAAGCATCAAGAAACTCGTCACTGTCACGAATCTTATTAAAAGCCAAACCGACATAATCCGAAATAATCCACTTCTTCTCGGATGAGAGATGCGACACTTCTTCCTCAAGGCTAGCAATGCGACTCTCGGAAGCAATTTTATTATCCTTCAAATCCAAGGAAAGTTTTTCACTGTAGCATGTTGAATACAAAGCTCTTCTTGGGCACCACTGAGATCCTGAGTAAGTTTTTCTTTAGCAAACTCAGACACATCACAACATGACTTGAGAGACGCATTCTCAGCTTCCAACTTGGACACCTTTTTCTTGAGGTCACGGATCTCATTGACACTGTCCACCCAACGGCCATGAATCTCAACAAAAGAAAATAAATTGTTCACCACGGACAAGCAACCGGCGTTCGACAATTCTCTGTTTTTCAAACCTTCCTTACGGTAAAATTCAGCAGGCGTACGAGATGCAAATATAAAGTCTCTACATGACTCCGGAGTCTTGAAAGTGGTTCCATTAGTCAAATCCCAGTCAGGAACAACATTTTCTTCCGCATTCATATCATTGTCTTCAAAAGAAGCATCTATTTTTCCTTTACCGAAACCACCGACTGACTGACCATCAGAAGACAGAGGGAAGTATCAGAATTGCCCAAATTCGAGCCAGAAGACACCCCAGCCGCGGCTGAAGGACCTGCCCTGCGAGCCGCGACAGGTGCGGGAGGAGGCGACGATCGCGGCCGAAGCCCCGGGCCCCCAACCCCTGTTTGCGTTTAATTTTGGGTCGGCTTGCGGGAACAGCAGCTTCGTCAGTGCTTTTTCTTTTACGGGAGGGTGGTGGCATGGTCTCACCCGGTTGAATGACGAAACCAACAGTCGTCTCCAGTATAGGAGATATGCCCTAAGGCAAAGCTTCAATTTGTTCGGAAACGTCTTCCTTGGCAGATAGCTTCATGTGCTCGAAGAGCCCCATCCCTGTAAAGACACAACAAACAAGTAATGGTTAGACACATAGACATGGGCAATAAATCAAGAGGGGTAAGCTACTTACGTTTCCCTTGGTAAGTCATGAATGGAACCATTTTAGAATCAGCCCAATTACGACTAACGCCAGCCATCACAAGGAAATGCTCAGAATAATAGCGAAGGGGAGTGGGTCAGCTTTCAAAAGGTCATAGGCAGACACATCGTATGTATCATTTCGGGAAATGGGTCTTGAATGCACTTACCGGTTTCCAACCAGTGCATCTCAAAAGGCATAATCCTAGCAGAAATAAAGAAAAAATAGTCTTTCCAATGCTTCAGACTTGTTATGGTGCGCACGACAAGGGGCGGGTGGGGCGCCTTTCTTTTTTCAAAAGTTAACCGGTCACCTACTCTAGTCAACTTATAAAACGCCCTAAAAAGGTTAACTTCGGGTTTCAAGCTACGAGCGCGATAAGATATCTCAAAATGATATACCTTAATAAGCCCTAAAGGAACAAGTTGCGATAAATGAATGTCATAATACCTAAGAAGCAAGCACAAAAAGCGACTAACCGGAACCCGAAAATTACAAAAACTAAAGAACGAGGTATAAAGAGCTATCGTCCCTGCCGGAGCATCCCTCACAGTTGACGAGGGGGGAGGGACGGTAGGGTTAAATTCGGAAGGAATACCATAGCGAAGCACAAAGTTGTTCAGAAAATCTCGAGAGATAACTGAGGTTTGGAGACCCATGTCATTTCTACAATCCATTAGAAAAGGAAAGAGGCGGGTTCAAGGACTTACTAGAAAATTGCTTGTTCCTGGATGAAAGAAAATAGAAGAGGTGTGAAGAATGGAAGAATAGGGATGAGGGATTATATAGAAAAATCAAGGAGAAGTCCAAGAGGCGTGCAAAAACCGAGGGGGTAGGGGCGACTCGAGACATCGGGGTCCAAGGCCCTAGGGCCGCGGCTCAAGGAAACTTGTAAAAAGGGGGATTGATTGACGAAACATATTCGTGGCCCAAGACGAAAGCGACTAAGGAGTTGACTAACGCGACTCGAGACAAAGAAGGACGATCGATTGGTGAAGGTTAGGCTAGTGGTTCAAGACAAAAGGGAAAATGTTGTGTTGGAGCATATATTGTCATATATAGTGTGTCTGTCGCTTGACGAATAGTCTAGGCTTAATGTAATACACCTGATATGTTGTAAACACATGAAACTGAGTCATTCGCAGGAGCATATGCGAATGAGACTCAGTCATACCACTGAGCCTTGCTAATGGGCCAGTCGTGCGACTGAGAGATGCGATTGGGCCATTCGTAAGACTGAACAATAAGTATGGTCCAGTCGTATGATTGAACCATACGTATGGTCCAGTCGTACAATTGAACCATACACATAGTTCAATCGCATGAATGGGCCCAGTTGCATCTGATATGGGTTGAGGCCTATAAATACCAGTTTCATTGTGTAGAGAGATTGAGGATTATACCCGGGGTCTAGGTGCTGCCGGATGAGAGGGGAGATCATGCTCGATCTCCCCTTGCCAAGAGTCTTGATTCTTATGTTTAAACGAGCT
Organism: Flaveria bidentis; assembly: GCA_018326385.1. Taxonomy (NCBI): domain Eukaryota; kingdom Viridiplantae; phylum Streptophyta; class Magnoliopsida; order Asterales; family Asteraceae; genus Flaveria; species Flaveria bidentis. The sequence goes on from BJCM01207585.1 coordinate 7,067, forward strand.
TGTAATCATTAGGTTTTATCAATGAAACCATTATATTCTTGTTTGTTCTATTGTTTTTCTCTTGGTTTTGATTTTGTTTCCTTCCGTCAAGAACACGCTCGGATGTCAACCGATCCAGCGACTTCACAGGTTGTGATTGATTGATAAAAGAGACCACAAAAGTACAGCCGTCGGAACCTCACAATTTTATTCCAATGACATGATTGGGATCATGACATTGGACTGGAGGGACATGAAGGGGTAACACCCCCAAAGGGCCAAATAAAACTTGGGCTGGTAAACGAAAGATCGGGAGGATGCTTGGGCCGCAAGCCACGACCGCGGCTGGCCCGGGCTGCAACCCAAGCCACGACCGCGGCTCGCCCGGGCTGCAACCCAAGTCGCGGCCCACCTAAGAAGCAACCCAAGCCGCGGCACACCTAAGAAGCAACCCAAGCCGTGACACACCTAAGAAGCAACCCAAGCCGCGACCCACCTAATAAACATACCCAAGCCGCGACACACCTAAGAAGCAACCCCAAGCTGCGGCCCACCTAAGAAACAAGCCCAAGCCGCGGCCCACCTAAGAAACAAGCCCAAGCCACGACTGATGACCTAAATCTGTAACACTTAAGGCAACCTCCCACATATACGTTGGGGCAAAACCTCATCGAGTGCGATGAGTCTCTTATGGGGGGTGATTGCAACACCTAGAAGCGTACCTCCCATATCGTCCATGGACATGAGAGATTCGTGGCTCATAAGTAATGATCTGCCTCTTAAATCACCGACGCGTTTTGGGCTTAGTTGGCTGTGGAGCCTAAACAACTCCACAGTTAAGCGTGCTCAGGTGGGAGTAGTACCAGGATAGGTGACCCCCTGGGAAGTTTTCACCTAGGTAACCAAAAACAAATCCATGAGCTCTTAGTGAGCAAAGTGGACAATATAGGTGATTACGAGGGGCCGGGGTGTTACAAAATCTAAGGCCAAAACACAAGGCGGTTTATCTCACCCATGACACTCAGAAGATCGTTATAAAGGCCCGAAACAAGACAAACGTGGTAACCAAGGAAGTCATTCATTAGTTGCAGGGGAATAAGGAGGAACCATAAGATGACAAAACGAATAAAGCCAAAACATTGATAGAAGGTCAGAACAACCCCCAAATCCTCAAGTCAACTACAAAGACAAATCATATTAATGCTAGTTAGAAACCTTTGCACCAGAAAGGTATAAAACCCCTGGCTAGGGGATTTCAGTCCCATATCATTGACCACAGGTTTCCAAGAATAAAACCATGTGATATATTGTCTCATACACTAACACTATAAATGCTTCTTCCATTTCGAAGGAAAAACACATTCTCAGAACACTATCACTACAAACTATCTACTCATTAATCTTCCCTTTCAAAGTTCTCCCAATACACGTACTTATTCTCACGCCGAAGTGTGGTCTCGGGGAGAAAACCCTTTCTGCCAGAGGCGAGGCTCACGGTGTTGTCTTTGTCTCGCAGATACTCCTCTCAACCGAGATCAAGCCCAGCTGAAGTCCAGGTCGAGCTCCAGCAGGATCCTCGACATTCTGCCCAGTCGAAGCCAAGCTCAGCCGCATCCTGCTTCACAACAGTCAAGGCCAAGTTCCAGCCTGATCCTTGGTAACATCCCCATTCTCGCACTGCTCCCAAACCTTAATCCCTTGATTAGGATTTGTGTAGCAACAGTAATAATTGTCAGAGTAATACAACCTCATGATTGTTTTGATTGTATCATACAACTTGTCTAAAATAAGAGACTTTGGTATGTAAATTAACTTGATTTGACATTATACGACCCGTATATATCATATAGCTCATATGACGTGACAAGCCTTATGTTGCACACCAGAGACACATTTCTAAACGTTCCACCAATCAATCTTATGCTAACATTTCTACAAGAGATTTAACATAAAACTTTATAGAACTCTTTTTTAACATCCCCTAGATGTATTTAATGTACGTCTTAATAATCAGGTTATGGGTTAAATTAGAATTTTCTGATTATATTTAAAAAAGAATATAACACAATTACAGAAAACTCACATACATTATTGACTTGGTTAGTCCACATGTAATACACGAATCGAATAAATAAAATATTAAATACTTATTAATAAAAAATTATGCATTATAAAATCATGCTTGAAGATAAAATATGATTATAATTACGTATATATAACTACTTCAAGTAAATAAACAATAATGTATTTTTCTTAAACTTTTGTTTTATAAAAAATTGTATTTTTAAATATATTATTATAAGAAAAAAATTTTAAAAAGATTTCGTTGTATTCTGTAAAATTTTGTTTTTAAAAAGTGTGTTTTTAACGAAATAATAGGTCTTAAATTTGTAAAATTATATATTTATTAATTTAAAAATGGTATGAGAAATATTATTAGTATTTAATATTATTATAAATAATATAGAGAAATGAAAAAGTAAGTATAAAATTGTTTACAATTGTTTCACGTTTATTTTAATTTTTCTATAGATAGATATATAAGCGAAAAACTCATTAAATAAACGAATTTTAATGTAAAATAAACATGAATAGTTACAACATAATATTTTAATGTAAAATATAATTAAAATTATATATACATAATAGTTCAAGAAATAAAACAATTATACCATTTTTAACCCTTTTATGTAAATAGTTTATTTTTAAACATCCGTTTTAAGATTTTTTATAAAAAATATTTTTAATAAAAATCTTATTTTTTAAAATGTAATTATTTTGTTGTTTTAATAAGACTCTTGCAATATAATTTCACCTGTTTATAAGTTTTTTTTAAAACAAAACGATTTAAAAATATTTTGTTTAAAAATATTTAGTGCCTTAGAAAATTTTATATTATATAAAACTTTAGTTTTTTATTATTTAGATTTTAATTAAAATATGTGATTTATAATTTCCTTCATAAAATCTATTTTAAGAAAAGATAGTTTGATTTAAAAAATAGATAAAAGAGATAAAAATAGCAATTAATAAAATTTATTTTTAGCAAGAGAGAAAAATTTTGTATGAGTTTTTAAATTATTATAATACCCTTTTAGATGTAAAATTAATGTCTCATTATTTAAAAAAAAACAAATGACAAAAACTTGAGTTAAGAGGACAAGTGGCAAAAGAAACATGTTTTATTAGATGTTATAGATTTTTTCTTAATCAACATGCTACCAATCCCCGACATTTTCCAGCTTTAAATTATCCTAACATAATCTAAATTCTCATTCTAATAAAATGTACTACTTATAAAATTTTGGACTGTTTGTTAAACATAACTTTTAGCTTGGGTACAACACATTAATTGATGAATATGTTCAAAAGCAACATAATAAGTAATGTTGTAAGAGAAATAATATCAAATAAAATAACAATTTATATCAATATTCCTCGTTACGTTGGGTTGGATCCAACATAAAAAGATCTCAGCCGAGTGCCAATGATCATTATATACATAATGTACAAATAAATTTTGTCAACATAAGAGTTCATGTTATGAAAGAAACAAATCAGATAAAATAATAAAGACCATTCTTATTTAAAATAAATAATAAAAAAAGCCTCTGCATTTTTTTCGCATTATGTTGATTCAAGAAGCTCATCTCAACAAGTGTAAATACCGCATAATTATAAGATCGAAATGAACTACTTTATATGAACAAGATAGATATAACTTTTTATTTCTATCCCAATTTGTGTCAAATAAATTAACCAAAAAAGATGGTGGTCTTAAAAATTACTACAAGAGATACCTGGCCAACCATCTCATAATACAAGACTACTTCTGCTTTGAGAAGATACAAATTGCAGAAAAAGATAAATTATAAGTTATAAAAAGAAAAAGGAAAAAGAGACTATACTTGTACATTGTACAAAGATGATTGCTTTTGGCTTCCTCTGTGTTACATGAAGTAGCTGAGAGCCTTCTTTCTTCTAGAACCTCCCTCTCCATACAGCTCATTCCATTGCACAAGCTCATTCATGTTTACTGACTCAGAGGACACACTTGCACAAACCTAAAGAAAAAAAAAGAAAAGCAAAATGTAACCATCAAAGGTGTATTTTCTTCAATTGTAAATGACATTCTAAATCATTTTATTATACGATAAGACGAGATTATTTGAATAGTATAATTGTTTTAACACATGACATGATAAATGTTCATAAACATTTTAAAAATATTGGATAGAAAGTGTTTTAGGTCAACCACTCAACCCAACCTATTTTGACCCGTAGCATGGGCAAGAAACGTTCCAGGTACACAACTTTGATACGTTCACGTAAAATACTAAAGTGTTAACTTGTGTTCTGTTTTATCTTTAGCATGTAAAACTTATTGAGCTAAAAAAGGTTTAACCAAAAAGGAAGCGAGTCAAATGGGATGAGCAAGTTAAACAAGTTAATTGTTTAATTGTTTTAAACAACTTAATATTCATAACTGTATTGATATAGTTTTGTAATCATACATAATTACTTATATGAATCACCAAAAAGGAATATAAGTGTTTAACTGTCAGCCAACCCAGACCCGACCTTGAGCTTTGCTAAAATGTACCCATTTTGACCTGTTGATGGGTTAATGTTGATAAGTTAAAGAGTAAAATAGTAAGAAGGTTAAAGTGTTAAAAGTTATAGTGGAGTGTTTGACTGAGCAGAGATTATGCATGGATCAGTCTTAGTTTATTAATTTTGGAGATTATTTGGTCAAGAAAATATTTAGAATGATTTATTATTTGATAAGTTTGGTACATCTATATCCAACTCTTACAGAGTAGATAGGTCATAGGTACGATATTGTTATTCTTGGTTAAAGTTTTCGTTTAAGTTGATAATATTAAATAGTCAACACAGTTCCAAACGTGGTGTTTTTTGTCTACTGTGATGTTTAGATTTTCATGATTCATTTTGACCACTTACACAAACTTTCCATTTTTCCACCCCCATATATGAAAATTTCATATATCTTTCTTTATGTGAGTCGGATGCTTAAACTTTAATGGCCTGTTCTGAACCGTTACACAACCTGCCCATTTTCCACCCTGATATATGAAAATCTCGTGTATTTTTCTAAAAAACATGTGATTTGGATGTTTATATTTTCATGGGCCAGAAGAGGTGTGTATTGTTAACCTGTTCATGTGCAAATTTGAAGTCTTCAAAATTTAAAGGCCGAATATCAGAACTTTCACTTAAAGCAGGAGCAGGTTTGCCATCTGCTATAGCTGCAGCACGTTCCTGCCAAATCAAATAAATAAAAAATTAAATGTGCCTTCATGACAAAAACATTCACATTTTCACACAGAAAACAATCAGTTCTTAAGATTTAAGAAGATGCTTGCATCTCATCATAGAATTCATACTTCCACCATCCCAAACAACTGCAATATAACTTAATAAAACTACTTCCCAGCTTTATTCATCAATTTGTTTTTTTCCTGTTGCGTACTGAAGATTTGCAAGGTGGCAAAATGGCGGGTGGGGCAGGTTGGGTAATGAGTCAAAACGGTTAATTTAGGTATGGGTTTATACTTTTGTCCAAATGTTTTACTTTTTGTATTGACAATCAACGTTACATAAGATTACATATATACTAAATCAATAATAATAATTTAATTTTGAATAAATTGATACAGAATTCTAAAGGTTTATGCACTCAAAATTTGAAACGTTTTCTTTGAAGGTTCTTTTTTGAAATTTTACTTGGTTGCCCCTTAGAGATGTAACACAACCCGTAACAACTCATTCATAAGAAAACGGTTGAAAGCGCCATATGTATAAAATATGCATACCTTTTTTTCCTTCTCTAAGATCTCTCTAATTGGGCGATGTGCAGCGGTAACACATAAATTCTGCAATATATAATGCCAAGACACATAAAAGGTCAGCTACCACACTTCCCGATTGTTTAAGATCACAAAATCAAAACAAAAAAAAAGAATAAACCTTAAGATCGCTTCCAGAATATCCCTCAGTCATGTTTGCCACTGCATCCAAATCTATATCTGGAGACAAATCCTCTTTTGCTAGAATAACCTTTAAAATCTTTGCTCTATTTGGGGCATCTGGTAAATTCACCATCAATCTTCAAAAATTAAAAACATAAAAAGATTCATTAGCATACAAATGGGCTGAACCTGTGAAATTAAAATAAAAAGTTAGCTAAATAGAAAATGTGTCAAATGGGTTTTATTAATCCATAAAACCTCCAAAATCAATTATTTAAAAGATTATATACTAAAGAAGTAACATAGTTTTCGTAATCGTTAGAAACTAATTATTCATTAGAAAAATTAACTAACACATGTCTGGTAAACCTAACCTGACCAGAAGGGTTTTAACTGTGTGAAAAAGCACCCTTTTTTACTCAAACCTGTTTCACCAATTACCAGACCCACTCACCCACACATACATAATTTTGAACGTAGTTTACCTGCGGGGAAGCCTTCTAATCACAGCCTCATCAAGATCAAATGGCCTGTTTGTGGCGGCAAGAACAAGAACTCGTTCAGTATCTTTTGTGCGAAGACCATCCCAATTCACCATAAATTCATTTTTCATTTTACGCATGGCTTCATGCTCTCCAGGATTCTCCCTCCTCCCCAACATGCTATCCACCTTGGAATATAATTTAAAGTAAACTTTGTCAATAAGTTTATTCAATAAAATATTAAAATAAAATAAATTTTGATAATCATACTTCGTCCACAAAGACAACACTGGGAGAAATTTTGCTAGCCAGTGTAAACACAGCCTTGACATACTTCTCACCCTCACCGAACCACTGAGTAAGAGACGATGGCAAAAAGTGAGCAAAAGCTTTTTAAAAGAAGCAACTTATATATAGATGTCAGGTTAGATAATCGGTCAAAAGAGGTTCAAGTTGAGACAGGTCTTTTAAGTTTTAACATAATACAAAACAGCTTTGGTAGGCCCACACATTTTTTTTCACTTCTTACAAACATTATATATAATTAGTGTGTTTGAACTGTTCTTTAGGATAAAACTTTGATTTGACTCATTTGACATGTCTGGGATGAAAACAAAATCCAAATTGACCGATTCATAAGTACACGGGCTCTAAATCTAAATCTGCAGATAAAAAATGACCTTTGATGTGATGCTTGACATGGATATATTTATAAAGTTAGCACCAGCTTCAGTAGCCACAGCCTTAGCCAGCATAGTCTTCCCAGTTCCAGGAGGCCCAAACAAAAGAATGCCCTTGCATGGCTGTAATTTGAAAAGTAGCATCAGACCTCAATTTTGCTCACAAGTTTACATGTTTATAGCCATGCCAAATCGGTATGCAAAGTACAAATAAATTTGCGATGGGCCTGGAGACAATAATTAAAAGCCAATACACTGAACGAACAGCAAAAAAAACTTGGGTGTAAATTAAAAGAATAAACAAACAGAACTTGTGAAGCACTTACACTTAGTTTCCTACAACCAGGGCTGGCATAATGGACAGGCCAGTGGGTTGTGTAAGGGGTCAAAACAGGTTGGGTCGGGTTGTGGTACCACACAAGTACTCTTTCCATATTTTTATAGACAATCAATATGTATTAAACAAATTACAGAACTATATTACTACAATATTATTCTGAACTTTTTCTATCAAAGATAACTAGAAGGTTTCATGTAGTTGAACATTTTTTATGGCTTTCAACCTAAATGACCTGTTTCATATTTAATTAATACTTTAGTTTAACCCAATTCCCCTATTAAAGAAACATCTTGCAATTCAACCCATTGGTATATAAATGAATCAAAACTGCCACCTTTATCTACCCACTAAATCATCTACTAGTTAAATGATATAAAATTCAAAAGGGAAATTAAAAAGTCAAGAGTGAAAACCTTGGTTAATTGGCCTTTGCAGAAAAGTTCAGGTCTCTGTAGAGGGAGCATAACCAACTCCTTTAATGTATCCTTGACTTTTTCCAATGCTCCAATATCATCAAATGTTACTCCGATATCACTAGGAGGTATGACATCAGCCAGAAGTCTTTTCTCAAATTCATTTTCAGTAACAACATCCTAATATTGTAAATATTCTATCAGCAAAAGTAGGTGTGATTCTACGATAACATATTGGTATGCAACAGTTTCAACAATCAACAAACATAAACCACTAAAACCACCTTGAGTGACTTCTTCAAGCTCTTGGATTCATTTTGAACTGATTGGAGAACTTCAATACCATACTGTATACTGCCAGGAGGCAATGTAAAGTTGTTAACAAGTCCATGCTTGCATACTTGATACTTCCCAACAAAAAATAGAAAACGGAAATAACGAAGAACTAAGACGGCTAAGATTTCAATTCAGATACCTCTCATTTGAAAGAATAAGTCTTGCATCTGGATCGGCTTGAGGATGTCGCATTAGATGATGGCTTAAGGCCCATCCAATGACTTTCTCAGCACCTGCAATTGGCCAGAACATCTAATTAGTTTGAATAATTGTTTCTCTTATGATAATCCACTTGAAGATTCAGAAAATATCTTACATGCAATATATGTTGTATAATAGAAAAAAAAGGACACAACATACTTTCGTTTGTAAGCAATTGATCCTTGATGCACAATGTTTCCAGCTTGTCACATTCTAGTCCAGTCCGGTTAAGGACCTGCAAAGTAATTTTCATATCATTATGCATCATGTTTCATTATACCTTTTTCTGTAATATCCTAATAAATTTTCATCAAACTGCTTTTTAGTAGGATCCATGAAGTTGGAACATTTCCTTGTGTTAAGCCTAATTGACCATAGGTATCATCACTATGAATTCAATAGGTTCATTTTAGTTGAATGTCAACGAACAAACATACCCAATAAAATCCCACTCGTGGCAAGGCTACAGTAGGGTATGAGAGGTTGGGATAAGGGCAAGCCTTGCCCTATCTGAGGGATAGAGAATTTGTTCCCACTAAGACCCCCGTCTCCAAAAGCCTTATGAAAACTTATTGATGTGTGCAGTATAGTAGTCTAGATAACACAAGATGTGGCTATAGGAGAAATAAATCAACAACCACACCAAAGTACTAATAATGATAGTTGTAAAGTACCGCTAGCATACATCTGAGTAAACTATACAAATTAATGAGTTACGAAGAGAAACCTATTGAGTTCCTCAGCTTGCTACAGATATATAATAAACTATCAGAATTCAGAATTTCAGATATGATATAACATGTACGAGTGAAAAGGTGATTAATTTATTGCATGAAAGAATGGAACATGTAATGTAACTCTAGTAATTGACTAGAAATGAAAACTTGCTCACATTGCGTAGATTATTAAGATTTCCCTTCGTCTTTAAAGTTTCAGCATCTCGGTCCAAATGCTGTTTCCAACTAGAAAGGATATTCTCATCCTGCAGAAGCTCACAAAATAAAAAAAATGGAACTGAAAGCCAACGAGGAGTAGGAGTTAGAGACGTACCTGAGGTATGTGAATGGCCACTTTATTAGGAAAAAGTCTTGTTAGAAGCTTAGTTGCCTTGGGAACTTCCTTCCCCCTTTCATGTAATCTTCCAATATCCTGAAATATACAAAATTCCCTTTCCAAATTTCAAACATGAAAAAATACTAATGCTTTCATTTTTATTTCCTTCACTTATAGTGCAACCATCCTTAGTTAACCCTATTGTTATGAAAAGGATGCTCAAATGCTAGGTGAAAATGATACATATATATACACAGATGCACCAGTAGCATTCCTTTAAAAAATATGCCCCCAACAACAAAAAAACGATAGCTTCCATGGAGTATGATTAGAAAAACATGGCATCCATGCAGTGCCACATTATGTTCTATTAGGTTTCTGATTATGCTGCATAAAGATCAATGAATCGATCTAAACCAAAAATGTTTGCTAACCCCTGTAGTGCTCTGTTTTTAAATAATAGTATACCAAGGGTTTATACAGGTGATATACTGGAGGCAAAGGTCATTACCGGAAGATTAAAGTCAAGCAGAGCGGTTTGGTTGCTGCCAAATTTTGTGAAAAGTAAACCACCAGGATGTGACTGCAGTAAAAGCAATTTAATACTATACATTAACAAAGAAAACTTAATACACCTTAAAAGAACCTACATCTAAAAATAAGTGACAAAAATTAAACATAAAGAAAGTATAGTGGCATCTCAAAATTGAAAGGCCCACTCCCAAGATTTTCTCTGGCTAATTTCCGCAGGGCTGATTGAGATTGTTAAATTTCAGTTTCTTTATGTCATAAAGCTTATCCAGACTTATATCAGGCAGAAACTTAGCTTATAAACTGCTTATGCTAAATGCCCCAAACGTAAATATGTGACATAATTTCAAATTACTATAATTCTCTAGCCATAGGTGTTGACAAATAACAGTCAGTTAAAAGAAAATAGCATGTGATTTTATTTTAGGGGTATTATTACCTTTTCTTTGCGACTGTCAGTGTGAGTTTGTGAACCTATTACAACAACATTGTCTGGGAGCTTCTCGAGCCAGTCTTTAAAAGTTGAATATGAGTCTGAGCTCCCAACAATGGACTTCTCTGCATCTTTCATGAATAATATGAAAGGAATATTCCTACTCTCACTGGATACAACCTGCCTTGACGAAGAAATATTTACTTTGAAAACTATAAAGAACAAAATAATGCTAAGAAGCAAAGGCCTACATCAAACAATGTGCTGATGAGTAATTTATCAAGATCTTGCACACCCGTTGAATCCAAGCGGAGTTCATTAGCTGGTAGAGGTAACAAGCATAACAAAACATCATGTCAGATGGGTTAAAAAATGTCAATGAAAACAAGCCACGTCATGTTTCTGTATGTATGGAAAACTATTAAATTACCAGAGCAGAAGTATCCATAACCACCATCACAAAGACCACCCAAGTCAACCCCATCAGAAATGGGTTTATCAAATTTTACACCGATTTTTGAGAGAGAATTGTCTTCAAAAGGTAAAAGAACCCTCCCGCGAGCGCCAAAAGTTGGACCCCTACGGTCAAGAAAACATAGTAACCATGAATATAAGTGAGAGATCCAGTCAAAAAAAATATTTATGACTGAAGGTGGCAAGATGGGTGACTTTCGACATAAATAAACTAACATTTCAATAAAATGATTTAAGATGTTGTATGATCCAGTAAATACAACACCTGTAACTAAAGGTGAAAACAAGGTGTTAAATAAGATATACAAAAGCTCCATCAGTATTATAATAAACCACTAAAATGAATTAGGATGTTGTATGCCTAGAAAAGACTTTGGGTGACCTTCCACCCGTTTGGTGAATTGACACATTCCCTTTTTGAGAAGTAACATAACCCAAATTCAGCCTACTCGTAAGAAAATAAATCAAAATCACCATACGTACCTATCATATATAGTTTTAAATAAACAAACATACCCAGTTAAATCTCATTTAATGAGTAAGATCTAGGGGGTGAGACGAGGGCAAACCTTACCTCTATCCCATGCGATAGAGAGGTTGCACCCAAAGAGACCCCTAGCAAAACCTCTTTTTTCTTTTTCTTTTTGAAAACATAATAGAATATGCTTACATGAAAAAACCAATATTATAACATCATCACAGAATTTATTAGTGGCAGAAAGCAAAAGAGAAGGCATAAAAAATCCATAAGCTAAGACTAAACGCACATCTTATACAAAAGGAAATCCTAGTAAGTAGCTAACACCGACACATACAGCTAAAGGTAGAAGATAAAAGAACACTAAGGCTTAAAAATCCCCAAGACTAAAGGCACACCTAAGACTAAAAACACAACTAGAAACTAGCTAACATCACCAATAATAGTTTTAGTTTCCTATTAGAGTGATTTAGAAAGTTGTATGCCAAAAAATACCCTTCAGGCAACTTTTAACCCATGCCCTTTTGATATGACTCCGACCAATCCCTAAAAAACAGGTCAAAATTGCACCTCTACATGATAAATACCAACAATTTAGATTTAGCTTTGACATTGACAGATAAACAAGTTGCCATAACTGAAAATTCGAAGTGCACCTTGAAGTTGATGAAGAAGGGTAGATGCTTCCTCCAGAAGCAGAACCAATAAACTTTACTCTATCACCTACACATTTGTACTTCATTTTGATAAAAAGAGAAAGAATTGGACTAAATAAAGAATAAGCAATTAATTCTGTAAATAGTAGCATACCCAGTTTGAACACGTGGCTTTTGGCAATTCCTCCGATAGGTGGAAACAAGCCAACCTCCATTTTCTGCTGTGCGTCAAGAGGAATTGAAGAAGGAACATTTTCATTTCCCATAGCATCTAAATCACTAGGGGTACTTGCAGTGCCTGTCAACGGTGTAGTAGCTCCAGGCTTTCGCTTTGTAAGATTGCTAGCATTTCCTTCTTTCAATAGCTCAGCTTTTAATGATAAGCCCTAAAAGTAATTTAATTAAAAGAATTAATTTTTCTAAAAGGAACTCTATAATAGAGCAACTGCAGAATGCAGATAGATTATATCTTACACCCAAAAACGAATGGCTATCAAATATAAGCAGTTTAGCGCCATAATAATGCGCTAGGGCCTTAGCTAGCATCTCTTGGTAAATTTCAGTACCTGAATAAGTGTTTAGAAGAAAATTTTATACCATCAAGAGAGATCCAAACTTCAATCAAATGATAAAGTACAAATAAAAACTTACTTGCAGGACCAGAAAGCAAGATTCTGGGATTCACTGTGGGGAGTTCAGAAGCATATTTAACTTGGTCTCTATGCTTCAAGTGTATATAAGAAGCTGCAATAAGCACATTTTTGGTGTTCTCGCTGCATACAGAAGGAAAAAATACATGGCAGCTTGTTAAAAATCTGCCTGAGGAAATTATTTTGATTTTCCAAAAGGGACAACATTTAAGTTGCATGACTTTCTATAAGTTTTTAAGATAATAATGTGCTGATTGAATACAAAACCTTAGATAATATGGGAATTTGTCGAAAGAAACTTCAACTTCACGCCCATCAATAATCGCGGCAAGAATCTCTTCCTTCAACATCGCAGATCTTGCAGACATTCCTGGTGCTGATGCATGCCGTGAATCCCTATTCCGTCCTCTTGTTTTCAATGCCTGTAAAAATTATATCTGCTCATAAACCCAATCATAACTGTCGAAAAAACCTTAAATGATTAGTCGAAAACTACTTACATTTCCTGTTTCGATAAGATTAGGGTCTGGACTGCTTCCAAGAGGAGTACTTTTGCTTGTAGCTCCAATTTCACATGCACTATCATTCCCTGTATGTGTAGCTGAATTTACTTCTAGACCATCAATCTCATCATTATCATGATTAGGATGAGGAATTTCAGTTCCCAGATAAGTTTTGGGGGCAGTTTGGACAACTTTCATCAAACGAGATAAATCTGGTCTTAGATTCGATAAAGATGCCAGTAGAGAAGCACCTGCAACTGCTGATGCGTCCCCTACACGTCTTTCAACATGCAGCATTTTTAGATCTCCACCATGAATAGATGTATTCGTTTTTAACAAGACATCCTGGAAAATCTATTTGAAAAGAGGATTAAGGAAAGTGTATAAAAGAAAATAACAAATAATGCGTTCAGCATAATATTTTGCTAAAGAAGGATACATAAGCATGATTCCCATGAGAACCAAAAACAACTTCGTCTCCTGAATTCAAAACACAAGTTGTTCCTTTTCTAATAGTCTTCCCATTAACATGAACAGATCCCTTGCTTCCTTTGCTCTCAAGAACAGCTATAGAACCGCCTTCGCGCTGATCATGTCGACAAATAGTAAGTATTCATACTGCAAGTAGACCATATGGAGTTCATCTCCAAATATCCTATAATCCATGTGAACTATTTGTGCTTAATTTAATGTGAACCCCTAAAATGGCGGCATGAAATATAACTTGATACCTCATTGAGCTTGATACTGCAAAGAACTGCACTTATATCCTTAATTATAAGATTAGAATTCTTGCTTGATCCAACTGAGAAGCTGCTTGTATAAACAGTTATTGTGTGGTTCTACAAGAAACAATGGATTTCAACTTTAAAATCAATTAATCACTCATAACATGGAATCATAAGCCACTTGGCTGAATACACAAGAAGCTTATGCCTCCATATATATTTCATCAAAATACTCGTTTTTAAAGGTGAGTACAAACCAGTGAAGTTTGAGCAAGAAGCCTGCACCAAGGCGTGGCCGTCTCACATCTTTGACTTTGTTGTTTCCATGAAGAATACGCCCGTGGATTTTCCGCTGAAACTGGCAGCCACCCTTCATAAGCAACCAATACAAAGTCTCAGCTTTAATCCGTTAACTAATGTAAATAATTGCAGAACAAAGGCTACTCATAACAAGAGTCTCAATAGTGCCTAAAATTCCCATTTTTCTCATTCTATAAAACAAAAGTAGCAATTGATCACCTTTGTAAATAAAGGAAGCAGATATAAATTTACACTATCAATCATGCATTTATGCTGACAGCTGACTTCTTTCACTCCCAAAAACGCACGCCATCCAGACCAAACTTTATTCTAAACCCTTCACTAGTTCAGCAACTACACTCATCTATAGCCCATCATATCCATCTAACAATCCTACTAGCTACAAACACAATAAACCAGATTGAACAATCCAAACCGATAAACATTTTAAGAACCGGCGGTAATGCCCTATCCAGACCTAATTTTGTTCTAAACCCTGACTAGTTCAGTAACTACACTCATCTAAACTTGATCATATCCATCTAACATTCATACCAGCTACAAACACAACAAACCACATTCAACAATGCAACACGAGAAACATTTAGCCAACAAACATGCAACAGATTCACATCACACCAACAAACCAACTCACCTTGACCGATCGGAGTGACAACAGAAGCAGCCGGAGCAGCCTCCACCTCCACCTTCCCCACACTCCTAACCTCACCGTCACCGCCTCCATCCTTCTTCTGACAACTTCCGGCAGCATTATCCGGCGGATCCACCGGCGCCGGCGAGCTCAATTCCTTCGAATTCTCCACAAAGGGCGGCTGCGACGGCCCCTGCGGCGTCGATTTCTCCGATGCACCACCATTATCACCCTAACAAACAGAATCGAACAAAATCGAACAAAAATTGGATCAATCGAGATGAAATTGAAGGGGGAAATAGCATTACGATACCTTGTGGCGTTTGGGCGACGGTGGCTTGTGGTCCGAAGACGATGATCGCTTGCTGTTGTTGTTGTTGTTGGGTATAGATCCACTGCGACGCGTGGAGACCATATCTCCTGTGCCTCTTTCTTTGTTGTTGTCTTCTTCTTCTTCTTCTTCGTCTTCGTTGAGAGAGAAACAGAACGAGTCTCTAGAGAGAGAGAGGAATGAGACGAAGGGAATAATAATAATAACAATAATAATAATAATAATAATAATAATAATAATAATAATAATAATAATAATAATAATAATAATAACAAGAAGAGTGAGCAAATGTTGTTTCCCGAAAAAGAAATAAATAGAAGTTATAGGTAGGAGGAGCATTAACCAGTTTTCGAGTAGTAGACGTTAGATTTACTAATTTCGTTCATCTTACCATTTCACACCCCCAAGTTTTCAGTTTTATGCTTGTGTGCTCTCCTTTGAACGAATAACATTTTACTCAATTTGGCTCGACTCAATGTGACTCTACACCTCTAAAGACTTGTTTAGCTTTTATAAGTTCGAATAAGCTAATAAGTCTTAACTCTTTAAATAACCCTAGTCTTCTCTTAAAACATTAAAACGTTATTAACTGGATTTAAAAATTAAAGCTAGACATGTTGGTCTGTTTTAAGTTTTTTACCTTGTTAACGTAGGTCTTAATTATAATAATTTTTTTGGATAAATTGTTTTTGATTCTGATAATTTTATGTTCTGAAACCAATAACTCAATAAGTTTTTTGAATAACAAGTAACGTAGTGTTTTCTTTTTTATTTTATCACTTAGTTAGTTACTAGTTTAAACTAGTTTAATTTTATATATGCTACAGTGTATAATTAGTGGAGTGACTCTAAACATAAAATACCCTGACCAACCATAACATTTTATTTTTATAACTAGAAATATACTACACGTGCATTGCGCGGGAAATTATGTCATGGACACGAATACAAAACATACATGACGACTATCACTTTGACGTGGAACCCCAAGACATCAAGGAAATGCAACAAAAGAAATAACGTAAAAAAATAGAAAACCCAAAAAAAAGAGAAAAGGTTGTTAAAATGGCCTTGGGGGTCTCGAACCCGCACAACGCATACTTGATTTGTTAATCAAAAGTTCATAATTCCTAGTGACCATTGTAAGAGAAGGAGATAAGAATGTGTGGTTAAATTAAACAAAAGAACTTTAGCTTAAAAACCGAAAAAGAAAATAAGTGGTTGTTACGCTAAAAACTAAACTCATGTAGTCAAAACATAAAAACCTCAAAGTTCATTGTAACCCCTCAACCTCTAGAAATTCAAGAATTTTTAGTAAGATGAAACACATTTATTAGTTAAATAGTTATTTCAAAATACTTGCATGGAATATTTTGAAAATGAATGGGGCCAGTATGAAAATAACAAAAGTAACATGGTTAAAATAAAATTATTTAAAATATTATTGTAGCTAAGAGTTGTAAATTATATAGATAGATAATTACTTAAGGTGACTTGTCTAATTGTTAGACCTCTCAAATGATTAACACGTAAGGTTATTTTCATGATGTGGTATGATTTGTAAGTGTGTAATTATACAAGTTATTTATATTCTAACAACTTATTTTTCTTTCAAACGTAAAGTAAGGTTTCTTGATATGGAAAGTTGTAAACTTCTTTTAAAGCATTTACAACCTATTACTCATCTTTATTCATATAATTACACTATAAATCATTACTTTAGTCATTGAGTTTACCTAGATGATCGGGCTTAAAAATTATTCGTTAGCTGTTAAAAAAATAATAAATCACTACTTTTTCTCTTTCTTTTTTTACTTTATTATTACTTTTTCTCTCTTCTTCACTCACAACTACTTAAAATATATAAAAACTTTATAGGGTTTTGAACAGTGATTCCTAATAATACAGATTGAACAGTTAATTTTTCATACCCTTCATTCACAACCACTTATAACCATACCATATAATATAGAGACTACACTCATATTATATTAAGGAACGGGTTATGAATACTCTTATAATATTATTTTATTGGTTTAACATTAGTACATTACAAAATGATCTTTAATATTCTTTTAAGTAGTAACAACATAGTAGTTATTCCAAAAGTGTTCACAAACTATTACAATGGGAAGCAACAAATATAAATATAAATCCATTGGATGTAAGTTTCAACCTGAACATGGTTTCATAGCTTGATATACTTGCAAAAAGGGAATGAGCTAATATAAAAACGATTCAGGACTAGTCTTCTTTCAAACATCAAATTGTTGACAACTGAATTAAAGATTGGGACTAGGTTAATTTAGGTTAATTCTTCTATTTCAAACTCTTTATCTTATGATTATACATTTTAGTTATGTTAAAACTTTTAGAAAAAATGATTTTCAATGATGTAATTTGTTATTGGAGAATTAAATTTTGTTAATCCAAACTATTAACTATTAGATAATATTAATTTCAATAACAATTTGACTGGTATTAACCCCAACTTTTGATTCTATTACTAATAACAGTCTCATTCTAACTCTTTGTTAATTTTGTATCAAGTGATGTAACTTGTGATGTGACGTATAACATAGTTACATTTAAAATATAAATGTATTACTCAATTCTTTTTAATAAAAGGAGTCAATTACATGGATCGTCCATGATTCTGCTCAAATTTCACTTTTCAACTATGGGATTAAAAAACTATAGGTTTAGTCATAAGGTTTGAAAAAACGTAACATGTTTCGTCCCTAGTTAAAAAAGTTGTTAATTTATTCTGTTAACTAACTATAAAATGACCATTTTACCCTTCTTCTTTCTTATTCAACCCCATCTTAAACACCACCACCAATCATCGCCACCACCTTAATCTGACTCGCTCCTCCTTCGCTAGTGACCCCGACAACAACAATGATGGATCTTCCGTCATTGCCTTCATTGATTCGGTTATAAAGTTGATACATGAGCTGATGTGGTTTTCTGCAAGACATTACATGGTGAAAAAGATTATGAAGAAGAATGTTGATCTCGTGAAATTGACGGTAAGAGATAGAGAAGATGAGGTTACTATGATGATGAATGAATTAAAGATCGGAGAGTATAGAGATGATGATGATGATGATAGCGGTGGAAATCCAGAGGAGGAGGAACAAAGTGGTGATAAGCATGGTAGGGTGGTGGTGGGGTAGTGGTGGGGTGGTGGTATAGATGGGGTGTGTCATGTGGTGGTGAAGATAGTGGTGAAGGTGGTGGCGGATTGGTGGTGGTGGTTGAGATGGGGTTGAATGAGGAAAAAAAGAGAAAAATAGTCATTTCATAGCTACTTAACGGAATAAATTAACGGACATTTGACTCATGGATGAAATGCATTATGTTTTTTCCAACCTTAGGACTAAACCTGTAATTTTTCAATCCTAAGAACGAAATGTGAAATTTGAGCAAAACTCAGGGATGATCTGCATAATTTACTCTTATAAAAGATATTTTTTGAAGCTATTTAACGTAACACTTTTGTCGCCAGTTGAGTAGCTTAGAGACAAAGGGACATAAAATTAAGCGATATATTTATATTTTTTATATTAATTATGTAATACGGCATGTCGCATGTCACGTCACAAGCAATGTCACATGCCATGTCATCAAAAACTAAACATAATTAACGAAGTATTAAACCGGGATTTTATTGGTAGCAAATTTAAAATAGGAGTTAATATTAGTCAAGTTGTTACTTGGAATTAATATTGGTTAATAGTCAATAGTTAGGATTATCTAAAATTTAATTTTATTATTTGGAACAAATAACTTGTTCTAATACAATGTCTTTATTTCCATTCTATCAGTTAGATGCTTGTTAGTAATCATAAAACTAGGCTGGCTACACTTCTTTGCATGTAAGACATAACTAGAAATAAAACACACACGATGCAGCACGATTGTGAACTCCGTTATGTGCGTTTGGCAGTGACATTATGTAACCCGGAAATTTTAAAAGATGTAAAATGAAAAATAAAAGTGAAGAGAAAGAAGGAAATGAAATAAAACCCAAGTGGGAAGGTTAAATGTGTAAAAAGTACAAAATTAAATAATATAATCTATACAAAAGTTGTTATGGCCGCCCATAACACCCCGCACATCATTTGGTAGTCTACACGGGTCTCTTTACGGCCTTAAATTTGTTTAAGTTCAACTCGATACAAGCTAGTATTCAATAGGTTATGAACCATCTTAACTCACATCATGCTCCAAACACATATACATGCTTATCTTCCTAGGTCTCGTAAGATGTAGGCATAGTACCCCCAGCGCATGTTAGAACCACCAATCATGATTAAACAACCGGACACGTAAGATGTAAACATAGCACCCCCGACGCGTTTACAGGTTTGGTCCCTGTAGTTTTAAGTGCTTATTATTTTATGTAAAAAGCTTTTAAATTAAGTTTTAAAAATTTCAAATTTGACCCCAACTTTTTATACCCAATTTATAATTAAATTATTGTCTATTAAAACTTTATAGAGTTCATAAAAAAGACTTTCTTTATTATTTATTAATTTTAATTAAATCCTAAATCTCATATTAATGTTAAATTTTATAAACTTATATATCTTTATAAGTTTTATAGAAAATTTGAAATATAATTATTCTTTCTATATTAAAACTCATAAATGACAAGTAAGCTTTATAAATTTATAAGGCTTTACTTTATAAATTATAAAATTATTATAAATTGTTTAAATGATTTAATAAATTAAATAAATAATCTTTTTTATGTTAGTTACACTTATAATCCAGATGATTCATTAGAATATATAAATTTAATAAAGAAATTTACATCGTATGAAAGTTTAAATAAGTTCGGTGTGACATCCGGTAAATTTCCGTTATCAAACTCCGTTAGTTCCGTTAAGTCTTACATACACGTGTCGTTAGCACACACTAGTTGTCGTTTAACGTTGGTGACCCAATAATAATTAATAATGTTACATTATTGATAATCTAATTGATTAGATGATTATTGTGTTATGCTTATGTGTTTACACAATTTAAATATTAACGGTGAATTTTATCGCGTAACGTGAAAACGTGCCTATTTATTCGTATGTCTTGTGTTTTTATAAATATAAAATATATAATGATTATCATTAGTTTATATCTTTATATTATTAAGTTAAAAACATCTTACAAAGAGTTTAAAGTCTAGTTTTGATAAAATACAAATTACAAGGGCTTAAAGGGTAAATATGGAAATTAAAATTAAACAAAACACCCCAAACCCTAATCCCCACTCCCATTCGGCCGCGATCTCCATCCTCAACCCTCTCCATCTTCGAATTCGACCAAGAACAAGCCTCCAAGCCTCGGTTTTGTTCGATTACAAGGCATACAACACGTTGGAATCATCAATTGCAAGTTAACCCACGTTTAAAGGTTAGATTTTACAAGTTTTTATGGAGTTCTTGTTAGGTCCGAACCCTAATTCGTTTATGGAGCATCATGGGGTCGAAATTGATGTTAATTGATGATGTTTGTATGTTAGTTGGATTGAATACATGTTGTTTAACGTTGATTATGCATGAATTGTATGTTTTTAATGGATTGATCATGAACTTTGATTCTAGGCAAACCCTAATTCGAAATTGATGAGATTATGCATGATTGATGATTGTTTGATGAATGTATGAT
>BJCM01207588.1:0-13152 GCA_018326385.1 Flaveria bidentis
GACTGAAAAACAAACGAAGAAGATGATTATTCTTGATACAGATAATCCTCAATATCTGGAGATCACAAAGAGAACAAGAGTGCTAAAACCTCAAGAAATTAAACAAATGGCTAGAAAATCAGATGCTTATGATAGTAGAAAAGATCTGATCAAAATGTTTTCAAGTACTCAAAGGCAAGCTTACTCATCTAAACAAATTCAGATTTTTGATAATGCTGGATCCACAGGTGATTTAGTAAGGAACGTATTGCAGAAAGGACAATCAGTTGTTGAATTGTTGAATGCTATGATTACTCCAAATTTTATAAATCAAGTAAAGATAATTGCATGGAAGTACGATGAGATCTTTGATGCTTTCTTGATAAAATGAGTAAATGCAATTTGTGATGTATATCACTTTTACTCAAGCATAATTAAACTTCCTGTGTAAGATTTGAAGGAGTTGAATAGATTACCTCTGATCAATCCAACAAAATCTAAACGTGGTAAAATGATGGTAGAATTACATAGAAAATGAATGGATCGATCCAAGTAATTTTTTTCAAACTAGATGCGATCAAGAAGATAAAGAGTACTTTGCTACTCTAAAGAAAAAAAAGCTCAAAGGAGTACAATCTGAAGATGAACACTTCATGATTGAATTTTATGATAAATACTTTGAAAAGGTAACAACTCCTGGTTTGAAAGTGATTGAAGGTAACAAGAAAACAAAACCAATTCTCAGGTGGTTTTATTACACTGAGATGTTTGAGCTTAAATTCGTCCGAAATCTTGAACAGTGGGATGAGGACATGATTACTCTTTTTGGTGCTTTCGAACTCAATCTGTAACAACCAAGTTACATTTCATTTTTGTCTGTACAAAAGTTTGAGAAAGTACCCCCAGAGATAGCAGAGCAAGACAAGAAATATTTCATTTCCATAATCAATGTGATGAATGCAGCTATGGAGAGAATATCATTGTGAAAAGCTCTTCCTTATGCAAATATTGTGAAGAAAGATATTAAAGATATTGAATTTATGAGAATATCAAGGAAAGGTGTCATAGAAGTATACTCAAAGGAAAATCAAAATCCTATTGAGTTATATGCAAACATTGACATCACTTGCTTATCAAAAGACACGTTGGAAAGAATGAACAAGATAGAGATAAAGACAAACGAAGCTAAACCAGAACAAAGCATTCTTGCTAACAAATTCAAGTCTGCTATTGTAAATGCTTTGAAAGAACAAGAAATGTATCAACAGAAGCCAATGTTCAAGATAAAAGAAGAACCAAAAGACTTCTTTGAGTAATAAAGATTGAAGATAGAAGATGAAAGCCAAAGATAAAGTTTAAGATTGAAGATAGAAAGAAGAAAAGATTGAAGATTTTGAAGACCGAAGACTATGTATATCTTAGGGGAGTATTGTTAGGACTCTAGAAAGATTGACATGTTGTCTTTATGTGTCTTTTTACTTTATGTAATAGTATAAGGACTAGGTTGTAATTAGTTAGTTCTTGTGTTTCATTATAGATAGCTTAGTCAGTTAGTTAGTAACAGAGAGTGAACGAACCACTGCTTATTACTTTGTAATTGTCTTTGCTTGATATAAATGAAACTGTGAATTTTGTTAATATCTTGCTTGGATTCAATTACTTTGTTTGTGTTTTCTTTGAATTGTGTTCATATATCATCACAGATTAGCTCAATTGATCCTATCATTTATTTTGAAAATTTACCCGTTTCACTTAAACTTTGGCTCTTATACCAACTTGTAAGGCCCCGATGCTTACAGTTGGTCAATCATTGCACATAAAACATATAATTACATTAATTTAAAGAAAACATTGCAGCGGAAACATTAAAACAAACATTCCATTTCATTATAAAAGCTTTTGCAAAACAATACATCGTTATCGAATTACAAAATACTTGTTGCATTACATCACAAAAGCATTATAACAATGGATGCCACCCAAAAAGAGCCAAGTAGCCACCCCGTGCCATCCTCAGCAACCATTACCTGCCAACTGGAAACATATAAAATCAACGTCGATGAGTGAGTTCTAGTTTTAAAATAAAACATACTTTACTTTTGTTTAAAACAGTTCTTTACTTTCTATCAAATCAAACTATACTTTTGTACATGATCACACATCGTATGTACACATAGATAATATCATTATTATCATCCTTATTCCTTCGTTAACTTTTGCTCATTCATCGTACATCATTATTAGTCACTTTCGTAAACTTTCATACATAACTTTCTTACTTTCATTCATACGTTCATTACTTTCGATGACATGTACAATACCTCAAACACTATGCACGAAGCTGGTTATCGGGCCTGAGGTCTTTCATAGACCTTGAACATTGTGCACGAAGCTGAATCCAGTAGCTAGGGAAAGTACCGCCAACACTTATCTTTTCTCTTTCATACCGTATCAATGCCATATGCTATACCCCGAACATTATGCACAAAGGTGGTTACTGGGCCTGAGGTCTTTCATAGACTTCGAGCATTATGCACGAAGCTGACTCTAGTACCTGGGCAAGCGGCAAGGATCCCATACATATGGTTAATCACAAGGATTGCACCCAAGTGTGCATCCTTCTAGGGTAGCTAACTTGCCACAATTGAGCTAACACCCTTCATTGGGTGTGAACTTCCATACATTTACTTGCAAGCCTTTCTTATTTTAATTCATTCATTTATGCATGCATTCTTTCATTTCGTTCCTCTTTTCATTATCTTCCACTTTATGTTACATAATACTTTTCGTTTCATTCATTAACATACATTGCAAAGCCACGGGAAGACAATCATACATAATAAGGAACATCAATATAACATACAAACATCGCCATACAAGGCACCATCATACATACATAACATACATCATACATTCCATCATGCACAAGCATCAAACATGCATCATCATCATCATACATACATCACCCATCACATCATCTATGACTTCATAAAGTCAACTTATATAGCCCCCAGGAACCTCCCAAGTCAATGCCTACATTTCACTTTACCCCGAAAATCAGAAAAATATTCAAAGTCATTAGGCGCATGGGCACTATGTAGGCGCATGAGCACTATGCAGGCGCATGGCTTTTCAGGCACATAGGGAACACTTAGGCGTATGAGGAAAGTTTCAGGCGAATGAGCCCTATTTAGGCACATGACCAACACTTAACCTATTTCAGGGCAATTCTTGGCGCATGGGCACTATGCAGGCACATGAGTGCCTAGGCGGATGAGCTTTCCTAGGCGTATGAACACTTAGTCAAATTTTGGCTATCCCTAGGCGCATGACTACTATATGGGCGCATGAGATTTCGGGCATATGAGGACACTTAGGCAGATTTCCATACTAGGCGCATGAACCCTATTTGGGCGCATAAGCAGCCTATTTCATACTTAAACATCATAATTCAGTAACTAATCATTCTCAAACTTATTCTAAGCTTAAATCATACATTCTAAAGCTTGGATACATATTCATAACATCATCAAACATAAACACAGCCAAAATTTACACCCCACCTGAATCACACACACACACATACACATACGGGTACAATACCCACTTTTATAAAAACGTTCATACATGCATTTCTTGCCCCAAAATCAGTTATATATGTAAAAGAGGGGTTATAGAACTCACCTTAGCAGCTTCTTCGGGTAAGACTTCCTTCGAGACCCGATTGCTACAAGTTCTCACCTAGAAACCCACTTGAAACATATACCCGAACACACACAAACATACAATAACACAAACCCGAGGATAAAACCGATTAAGAACACTCAAAAACCATGAATTCTTACCTTAAATTAAAACTTTTCCTTCTTGTTCTTCAAACAACCGAATCTTTCTACTTTCTCTCTTTCTTTTTCTCAAATATTAGAAAGAAATGCATGTGTAGGAGGTGATGGGCGGCCATCACCTTTTACTCACAAACTTTTCCAACTTTTTGGCCTTTTTACACTTTTAGTCCCTCCACTTGAACTTTATTTCCTTTCTTTCCTTTTTCTTCACTTTATTCTTCTTTCTTTAGCTTCAAAGAAAATAACCGGGTGTTACATGCGAGATGATTATGATTCTACAATTGGTATGGGATATAATCAACCGAATGCTGACAGTCCAGATATTCTTTGCTCAGTTCCAGTTGTTTGTAATTTGTATCCATTGTTTCTTCTAACATCTTTGATAAGTTTAAAGTTGGTGAAATTCCTATCTTTGAGCCTATCAAGAGTGTGAAAGAAGAGATAAATCAGGGATCACCTAATCATCAAGCTCCGACTACAACACCATATCACATTCCCATCAATCAAGATCCTTAGGAAGCTGATTTGTGTATCCGAGACTGGACAAGCTCATTCCTTATCTTCATATTAGTGTGCTTTAGAAGACCTTCTTTAGTAAATTTATATTTTTTATAGTTTTAAAAGAAAATTATAAAAAAATAATAATAAATAATAATTAAAATATGGTTTGAAAAAATATATATTTAGGGGGAAAGTATATTACATGCAATAAAAATGATGAAAAGAGAATTGGGAACTTGATTCGAGATGACTGAGAATTCATCTTTCACCCACCTTGATATAAATCATATAAGACATATCTTTGAGCCATGTTTGGTGTATTTATGTGTCTTGTGTTTGTGCTAATCTCCTCTACTGTACGGAAGTACTAACCTGGAGTGATGATCTCCTTTGCTGTACGATAGTACTGACCTGGAGCTATCATCGGCACATGATTAAATGGTCATCTCCTTTGTTATACGTGAGTATAGACCTGAAGCTCTCAATATTTTAGTCTGAGTTGTGTCAAATCATCTAATGATGAATTCATCGCATAATGCAATATTCTGGAAATCCTGAGGTTGGGTGAGGGTTTTTGCCAAACAATTATGGAGTCCTAGCATTCTAAAGTATTTAATCGAACCTTAATGAATCACCAACTACTTGTTGAAAAAGTTAGGGCATGGGTTTAAATGGACAAACTTATTATCATTGTTATTAATATGTTTGAGAATTTCAAATTCTTTCAAAAATTGGGATTAGATTTAGTTATCAGTGTGATCTTATTGTTTGCCGATGTTTAATTTCATCTTTGTGCTAAAGTATTTTTTGAGAATCTAAACACATGATTGATTCAGTTCCCGAATAAAAAATTTTCAATTCAAAATTCTTTTCGGTATACCATATTATGTTGTTACAATTTTATTATTTTTCATGCATTTCACAGAAATTGCATACAGACGAATACGGGTTCGCTTGTTTTCACACACAGATAAACATGTGTTTGTTTTAATAAAATGATAATATCTAATTATAAATGTTGAGATTGTGTTTGTAATTGTGTTTCAAGTTTTTGTTGTAAGTGATGGCCGATCATCTATTGAGCAGTGATCAAAGAACATGTTTCTTAAGTTTTTAGAAGATACCAAGCTAGGAACCTTCCTCCTACAACTTCTCAAGCACTCAATATTAGAGATTTGGGAAAGCTATTTTAATATCCTCAAAAAGGATGCACACATCGCGGGGGAGCATTTAAATAAAGGGAGCTTATAAGATGAATAATTTTTCTTATCAAATTCGGAAAGCTTCAATTTTAAGATCTTACTATGGTTAAATTCTCGGAGCTGAATCTGTTTGAAGACATTGATAATGATAAACTAAGGGGGAGTATTATTGGAGCTGTACAAGATAGTCTATATTATCAACATAGTCAAAGTCAACAAAAGTCAACGTCTCAGTCAAAGTCAACAAAAGTCAAACGTCAAGTTCGAGACGAAGAACCGAGTAAAGATATTGAAGATATATTGTCTTTTGAGAAGTTATTGTAATAAATGTATTTTGTGTGAACAAAATATATTTTACTTTGTTTGAGTCATGTTTTAGTCTAGTTTAGGGAACAAAATGTAAATAGTTAAAGTTAGTCTAGACTATAAATAGGTAATTGTGTTTAGAGTTGACTAATGGTTGTATGACCAATTGATTAGGGATTATTTGTAAACATATCATTTGCAATCAATTTGAAGATCAAAGGGGATTTTATTGTGTTCATCATAGTTTGATCTATAATCTTCATGTTATTTAATTCAATTTTGTTGAACCTGGATTAACAATCAATGTTAACTGAGCAATGTAACAGTACTTCTTGAAAGAAAAATCACTGTTTTATCGAATATTGAAAATTAACACTTCACACCAAACCAATTTTGCATAAAATCTATAGATCAAGCTTGAAAAATGTTGGATCAAGAAGAAGGCTGGTTCAACCAATACCAAATCACTTTGTCAAATTTTGGTGCTACTTACAAAGGCTTCTGAAGCCAAGTGTGGAGTTTCTGAAGGAAGAAGAGTTCTTCCGAAGTCAGAGTGAAAGAGCAACTTCCGAAGACAAAGTCTACTTCCGATGTCAAAATACTTACTTCCGAAGATCAAGTCAAAGAAGAAGAAATCAGAAGACTGCTTCCGAAGTATGAAGAAAGAAGAAGTCCTCAAGCCTCAGAAGAAGTAGCCTCTTCCGAAGTATAAGTGGCTTCAGAAGTACTTTTTCTTCTGAAGCCATCTAACCTTCGGAAGACACTGCTATGAACCAGTGGACGCAAGTATGATCTCTGACACTCCGCTACAGACCTCTTATACTGCATGACGCTTTCTCAAAGAGCCATGTAGTTGACCATACTTTATTCCACTATTCACCTTTTATGACAGTACAAGTTACCAACTTTAGTTGGTAACAAAAGGTAAGTCTTTATCTGAGATACCTTAAACTATAGCCTTGAAGTATTTCCTCTAGTTATAGGATCCCAACTGGTATCAAAGTATATCCGGCTGTAGGTAGTATTATATATAGTTTCTTATTGTAACTCATAAGATATGCTTGTAAGAGTCTTGTAACATTTGAATTGAGAAGCAATATATGCAAGTACCTTGAAAATTACTTCTTGTTTATTACTTATTATATTGTGATCAACTCTTAGAGACTCTGCCTTCATTCGAGTGTAGTTCAAATGAGTTTGAGAGAAAAACAAAGTGTTAGTGTCATAAACCGATCCTGCAATTGGTATTAGAGCTTTTTAGGCTCATGATTGTGAGATCTTACCATCCAAATCGACATGTTTTTCACTCCTCCCTACAACTCACTCAAAAATGTCCCTTAACAAATTCAAAGTAGAGACGGGAACTATGACCAAAGCTCCCATCATTACTCCTAAAAACTTCAGGCTTTGGAGTAGAAGAATGGAAGGCTTCATCAGATACAAAGACAATAGAATGTGGTATTCCATTGTCAACAGCCCGTATAAACCCAAGGTGGCAGCACCTGGTGGAAACGTTGCCATGATAAAAAAGCTGTTGAAGAAGACGGACATCGACATCAATGCAATGACCATTCTTATGACTGCAATACCCAACTCCATCATGGTGGGGTTAGATCATTGTAAGTCTGCCAAAGAATTGTTTGATGCACTTGCTCAAATGTATTCAAGCTCCAACAACTCCATGAAGGACTCATTGAAGCAGCAGTTCGAGAACATCACTTATATTGTTGGAGAGACCCTCAGCAATTAGTATTTCAGGTTCATGGATCTTATTTCTTCTCTTCAGTCTATGAAGATCACTCCTAAACTTAAAGATCTTACAAGAAAGTTCATGAGTGCTCTTCCAAATGAGTGGACATTCTATTATGTCTCTATCAAGAGGACAGAGAACTTGAACACTATTACTAGGACTGAACTCTGAGTCTTGGAATCTAGAAAGTTCATGAGTGCTCTTCCCTGATGGATACAATTTAGAGATGGAGAGTTAGAAAGGGCACCAAACAAGCAGACCTCTGAGTCTTCCTACTAGCAACGCTTTAATGGTTGCTGAAGGCTCAATACCCCTACAACCTCAGCACTACCTGACATACAACCACCAGCCATCCTGCTCTTCTGGACCATACATCACTTTCCCTGAGACTCCAAGGTCTCAATAGGCTCAGCACTGTTCCTTTCAGGATAGTTGTGCCTTTGTCTTAGGAAGTGGACACTCTGGTGATTTTCAATACTGTTTAGATGATCTAGAGTGTTTCAGTCCAGACGATGTAGAGTATGTGGACATCGTCCAACAGATGGCTCTTTTAACCTATAGAGCGAAGAAGTTCTTTAAGAGAACTGGAAGGCATTTCCCTCAAAACCTAACTACAAGCAAGTTTGGGTTTGACAAAGCCAAGGCCAAATGTCACAACTATAACAAACTTGGTCACTTTGCAAGGGAATGCAAGGCTCCCAAGATAAATCCAGGAACCCCACAGGCCTCCACACATCCCTCTACATCATAGCCCACTAGAAAGTCAACTAAAACAGCTGCAATGGCTCAAGAAGTTGACTGGAGCTTTATCGTACAAGATGTGACTCCTGCTCAAGCTCTCATGGCTGGAACAAATGATAACCAGGTATATAAACATTTATGTACTCCTACCTATAGAGCTAATGTTAAATTATATTAGGACTACAATATGGAAATTAGATCTGATATTGAGTCTTTAAATATCATAAAATCTTATTTTAAAAGGGCTGAATCTGACT
The DNA here is from genome assembly GCA_018326385.1 of Flaveria bidentis. Lineage (NCBI taxonomy): Eukaryota > Viridiplantae > Streptophyta > Magnoliopsida > Asterales > Asteraceae > Flaveria > Flaveria bidentis. The sequence continues at coordinate 8,582 of BJCM01207588.1, forward strand.
ACCAAAAGAAAATTGAAGAGTTAGAGAAAACTGTGTCCCTATTAAAACATGAACACACCAACTACAAGACTCAAATAAAGGATTTAATATCCAAATTGACTAAGGCTCAAGCCCAGCTTGTCACTGCTAAGGCTCAAGCCAGGAAGTATGCTATCACTGAGCAAAACTTCCAAGTTATTATTGCATCATCCTCCCACTCCAAAATCTGTTATCAGAACAAAGGAGGGTTGGGGACAAATGAAATTGCTCCACCACACTCTTATGAGTCTATTAGACAACCTAGATGTGGTACTGAAGAGCAAGAGGTCCCAACTGCTAACCCAACTTCATATGAGTTGAAGAATGATGCAATAATAATGGCCACCACAGGGAAGGAATAGGTAAATCCACCCACCTCTCCCAGTGAAGATCAAACCCTATCCACCAAAGCCAAAAGAAGTAGACCTAAAGTTGCCAGAAGAATTGCTAAGAAAGTGGTTGAGTCTAAGCTGAAGATTGACCCAAAACAAAAGGGTGTCTTTATATCAGTTGGATTCAAGGTGGTGGTACTTCTGATTCAGGAAAGGAGTGTAGTACCAGTACTCCTATCATACCAAAGGATCATAAGTTGAATGGAAAGGTTGTTGATGAATAGAAAAAGCCAAGAAATAGCAATCCTGACATTCCCAAAAGACTAACATTGCATGCATAATATATGATATGCAAAACCACATGGCTAAAGATTGTTACTACAATCTTGCTAGCACACATTAGGCAATTATTGTTAGAAAAGAAGAAGTCAGGAAAGGTTTCACATTTGGACCTTATCAAATAGTTCAAGTGATGAAAAAGGGAAAGCTGGTTTCCGAAGCAATGTTGCTTTTGAAAGAAAACTCTTCTTCCGAAGGGAAAATGGCTTCGGAAGCAAAAGCTGTTATAGTTCGGAAGAACAAAAAAGTTCCCTTGAAACCATCCCAGAAGAAGACTGATTCGGAAGAAAAGGTGGTGAAGGCTTCTTCCGAAAACAAAGAAGCTTTGGAAGAATGCCATACTGCAAAAGCTTCAACAAGCTCATCCTCAATGACCAACCAAAGGATGGATTGGAAGATCAAGATAGATGTTGCAGCCCAAACCTCTTCTTCAAAGACATCCATTGAACACCCATGCTTAAATTTTGGTTCAATTATGTCACTATCATTTAAAGAACCCAAGGCCAACAAGGCTTGGGTCTCCAATCAAAACTAATAATATCATCTTGTGTGCAGGGACATCCATATGACGAGAACAACAATATGTGGATTGTGGATAGTGGATGCTCTAGGCACATGACAGGGAACAAATCTCTCCTTCAATAGTTTCAACACTATGATGGAGGTCTTGTCCAATTTGGAGGTGAGACCGGAGGATCTATTTCTGGTAGAGGGAGTATATCCAACGGGAAGTTAGAAGTTGAGAAAGTTCACTTTTTCAAACAGCTTGAACACAATCTCTTAAGTGTTTCTTAGTTTTGTGATCAAAGCACCAAATGCTTTTCATAGAAAATGAGTGCATTATCCTCAAACCAGGGATGATAATCCCTCCGGAATTGGTGCTTCTTAGATATCCCAAGAAAAGGGATATGTATAAGCTTGATACGAACAATGCTTCCCTAATGGGTGAAGTATCATGCTTTCTTTCCAAAGCTAATAGTGATGAGTCAATACTTTGGCATAAACGTATGTGTCATGTAAATTTTAAGACAATGAATAAATTGGCTAAAAATAACTTGGTACATGGTTTGCCTAAAATAGAATTTTTCTGCAAAGATAACTGTGTTGCTTGTCTGAAAGGGAAGCAGCACAGGCATCTCACAAATCCAAAAGTGTTAATTCCATCACTACTTCATTACACTTATTGTACATGGATCTTTTTGGTCTGACAAGTATAATGAGCATTGGTCTGACAAGTTGATGATTTTACAAGACTTACATGGGTATTCTTTTTAAGAACTAAAGATGAAACTGTTAAAACATGAAAATCTTTTGTCCTTAAAATAGAAAATCAAATCGATCACATGGTTAAGATTATTAGAAGTGATCAAGGGACTGAGTTTAAGAACTTCGTTCTTGACTCATTCTGTAACTCAAAAGGGATTGCTAGACAATATAGTGCTCCCAGAACTCCTCAACAAAATGGTGTTGCTGAGAGGAGGAATTGGATAGTTATTGAGGATGCTTGAACTATGTTAGCTTATTCAAAACTACCTCTAACATTCTGGGCAGAGGCAGTCAGCACTGCATGCTATGTGCAGAACAGAGTTCTTATAATTAAGCCACATGGAAAAACCTCTTATGAGCTATGGAACAAGTGGCCACTAATCATTGGCTTTCTAAGGTCCTTTGGCAGCAGATGTACCATACTTAACACAAAAGACAATTTGGCAAAGTTTGCTGAAAAGTCGGATGATGCTATCTTTGTTGGATACTCTTCTAGCTCTAAAGCTTATAGAGTGTACAACATCAAGAATCAACAATTTGAGGAGTCATCCAATATAGTTGTTAATGAGCACACTCATTGTGTTAGGGGAAATGGCCCTGATCATATCTTTGATTTAGAATTGTTTCCAAACTATTCTAAACCTTCATGTGAGAATATTTCAGTTGGAACATGCGCTCAAAATGATGCTTATGCTGCTACTGATGTTGATCAAATGTTTGAACTACCCAGACCTCTTCCAAGTTCTCCAAGAGCTACAACAAATCAAGCTTTTACTATTTACAAATCTGATATTGTAACTATATCAAGGAATAGTGAAGCTTCAACCAGTGAATCACCTGTTGATCCTCAAAACTCATTAGGTGATCCAACACAACACCAGGCTAAAGGAAGTAGCATTCTGAAGGAACAGGCAACTGCTTCACAACCAACAATTTGATGATGTTTCTCTTTCATTCAATCAGTCCTCATTGAATGAACTTGAAACAACAGCTGGACAATGTGTTCAAGTTCCTGAGCAGAACATGTCCAATCTGGATTTATTTCTGCAACTAGACGTACATCCTCCTTTTAGGATTCATAACACTCTTCCAAATGAGAACATCATAGGGGATGTCTTTGAAGGTATGAGAACAAGAGGGCAGGCTCATCATGAGAATGTCTGCTTGTACTCATGCTTTTTATCCCAGATGGAACCCAAGAAGCTAGAAGATGCCTTGAAAGATAGTAGCTAGGTTGAATCGATGCAAGAGGAGCTGCTTTAATTTAAAAGATAAAAGGTTTGGAACCTATGTCTGCTACCATCGGGTCAAGTACCTATAGGCACTAAATGGGTTTTTAGAAACAAGAAAGATGATAGAGGCTTGATCATCAAGAACAAGGCAAGATTGGTGGTTCAAGGATACACCCAAGAGGAAGGAATCGATTATACTGATGTCTTTGCACCTTTTTTAAGACTTGAGGCAGGTAGGATCTTCCTTGCTGATGCTGCATCCAAGAATTTTATTATCCACTAACTTGATGTCAAGTGTGCCTTTCTATATGGGGATATAGATAGGGAATTCTACGTGTGCCAACCTCCAGGATTTGAAGACCCATATCACCCCAACTATGTGTGCAAACTGTATAAAGCTCTATATGGGCTACACCAAGCACCTAGGTTGTGGTATGAGACTCTGTCTCAGTTTCTTGTAAAGAATGGTTACACTAGAGGTACCATTGACAAGACTCTTTTCATTAGAAAGTCTGGAAAGGACATTTTGCTTGTTCAAGTCTATGTTGATGATATCAAATTTGGTTCTTCAAACGACCAAATGTGTAAGGACTTTGAAAGTATTATGAAGAAAAAGTTGGAAATGAGTTCCATGGAAAAAATGGACTTTTTCCTTGGAATTCAGGTAATGAAGGAAGGGTTCTTCATCAATCAATCCAAGTATGTCAATAACATCTTAGAGAGATTTCAGATGGAAGATTGTAAGCCAGCCAAGACACCCATACCCAGAAACCGTAATCTTTGTCCTAACCTTGAGGAGGAGGATACTAATCAACATGAGTACAGGGAATTTATTGGTTCTCTGATGTATCTCACAGACAAAAGAACTGATATCATCTTTGCCACTTGCATATGTGCAAGATATCAGGTGGCTCCAAAGGTGTCTCACCTAGTTGCTGTAAAGAGAATCCTTAGATACCTTAGAGGAGCACCTAAACTAGGTCTCTGGTATCCAAGAAATAGTGATTTCAACCTCTATGGATACTCTAAAAGTGACTATGGTGGCTGCAACATTGACAACAAATCAACATCAGGAGGATGTCAATTTCTTGGTGGAAGGATCATCTCATGGCAATGCAAGATGCAATCCTGTGTATCTACATCACCTGCTGAAGCTGAATACATTGTTGCTGCAAGTTGTTGTGCTCAGCTGCTGTGGATTCAGAATCAGAAGTTAGACTATGAATTCAACTTTATTAGTACTCCTATCCATATTGACAACAACAGTGCTATCTCCATCACTAAAAAACCGGTGAAGCATTCCAAAACAAAGCATGTTGATAAGGGGGCACATTAGGGGAAAGGGAAATGGAGTGGTAAGAGTGCCACCACCAAAACCAGCGGA
>BJCM01207591.1:0-22553 GCA_018326385.1 Flaveria bidentis
GTATTGCTCTTTGGGTTGGCACATGTTTTTGCCATAATATACATTTCTGTTTTATTGGGTTGTTTTTACAATACGCTTCCGCACAGTTTTCAAGTTTTTACTTTGGTTGATTTGGTTTAATTATTGCATATAGAGTCGTTCTGAGTAACTATTGACTGTGATCCTGGTTTGTTCACACGCCTCGCGGTTAAACTCCGCACGTGGATTTTGAGGGTGTGACATTTTAAATACCTCATCTCTATACTTTAAAAAAAAGACAACTATCTAATTGAGTTATAACATCATAAATACTCATGTCTTTGCTTGTAAGTTGTCACTAACTATATTAATAATATACAAAATATCATATCAAATTACATTGGCTGATAAAAATTCAAAATTTACTAATTCACTTCTAGCAAAGGAACTAGTGTTGCTTTTAAATTTAAGATCGTCATCATCATATTCATCATATAATTCCAATAATGCTTCTTTTAACTGTGGAGTTTGAAATCTAACTACTTTAATATTTTCTTATGCGAATTTTCTAACGTGTGTGTGATAATGATTTAAGAATTAAATATTAGAAATTATCTTTAAAAACTTCTCATCTTTTAGTGGATGATGAAAACAAACAATAAACACGTTGTACTATTCCAAAAAAGTTCCTATCTTTTATACAAAATTAAACATATCACAAATTGTTAAATTTAAACGAGCACCACATGATGTGTAAAATATTTAGGGTTAATATCTAATAATCATTTTTATTCAATCATTTATGTTTTCTTTTAATATTTGATCTATTATCGTAACTTTGTTCTCTAATGTTATCTACATCAAGTCTCATTTTATTAGTTTATTTGATAATAGCATCAAATATGCCATATCTGTTACATAATCTACTATTAAAAATTATTTTGCATAGTGTATTCAAAATAACTAAAATATTTAGCTTCTTTAACTTCGTACCAGGCTTGATCTTGATTTTAACATGTATCCTATCAATCTTTTTGAAAAAAAGTAGAACAGTAATCACAACCCAAATGCTTTTGTACCAGCGATAAATAGAAAAAATATTTCAAAAATCAAGAAAAACTGCAAAACTAACATATTATTAAATTTTAAATATATTTAATTTGTTACTACATAGAAAATGTGAGATAGAATTAAAATAAAATAAAGCCTGCTTGTTTTGTAGCGATCAAGAAGGTCAGGGGTTGCACGTGAAGGCCTTGTGGTCGATGCTGCTGTTGTTCCTTCTATACTCAACAATCGACACTCACTCTCCTCTATTAATTAGTTTATTATTGTTATATAAAATGTAATAGGCTTTGAAAATTGTTTTTAAATAGTTATGAAAGTAACAGATGTTAAAGTGCACAAATGTTTATATGTTTGAGGTTCGACCCCGAAGGTAAGGGTGTTTCTCCGTTCTTACCGAACTGTTTTGAATTAAGAATATGTCTAACAGAACCGAGTTTAATTGACAACTGGTTAAACCAAATTATTCGGTTAGATTATCTGATTAATTCGGTTATTATTCAATTTAATTGCGCCTAATAGCCTGGTTATCCGAATAAGCAGATCGTGTGGAACCGATAACTAAATCAAAAACCAGATTACAATTCAGTTTGTTTTTATGCACTTATGGATATGGTTCAACTTTCAGGTTTTTTTTCCTTTCTTTCTTTCTCACACTCCTACCCGAAAGGGTTATGATCCTATAGAAGACTCGCTCTAAGTGAACTTATGGTTATTGTATTAGGCTTGTTCGATCAAATGTAGAAACTTAAGTATTGGTGATTAGACTCATATTGATTAGTTAGAATTATTGTAATTAAGGAATTAAGAAATTACTTGCATTTAATAAACTTAAAGATGCTATTATATTGGTTTGAGATATACATGAGAGCATAATTTGGGTTTGTTCAAAAGAGCTAAGGTATTTGTCTTCGTCAAAATTTAACTTGTTTAAGTTTCATTAAATAAAAACTAATTTGTAGTATTTAGCTTAACCAATTATTATGTGATTTATGTGTATGAGCATCATTCGTCTTATCCTTACCTAGCATGATCGAGACAACGATAATAAAGTTGTCTTGCACTTAGTCATATAAATAGTTGAAGATCAGTTTAACAGAAAACAAGAGATTATCATTTAGTTCAAATAAAGCAATATTCATTACTCTAAATCTTTTTATTATTATTAATTTTTTTAAAATAAAGTACGTGTGATCAAATCCTAGTATGTCGATTTTATGTGATTTATGTGGATATATTGGATGAAAACACGTTGCTTGTTGTGTGGGAGTCAATATTCAAGTGAAGCTCGTGTTATCTTCTTTTGTCCACATAACTCTTTATATGATCATATGTATGATGGTGATATGTTTTGCTTACATTCATATTTACGGCCACATTATTTTGAGTTCTTCCAAAATTCAAATGTGAATCGGGTATCCAAATCTGACTTGAATCCACGCCTTGATGCTATCTCCTTTTGGTATCATTCGATCATTTTCTCTAAATAAGTTTTCTGAATTGGCTTAGAGTGTGCGTTGTTCGTCACTCTATCCATAACTATCTAGTTTACGTTTACATAAAAATTTATTAGTTTCTTAAATAATATGTGATAATGTATGTTATCGTATGTTCTCATTTCCATTTACCAATATACAGAGGTTGAAGTTTTCTACTGCTTTTAGTGTTCAGTATTTATATATAAACATCGGGTACACCATTGAGTGGCTTTGCCAAGGACATTTGGAGTCAAGTTCACACATGGTGTAAGCAGTCTGAAAAAACTTTTGATACTGTAAAAAAATTGTTTATCACGGTTTAAACCTATGATCTCTAAGGGGTTGTTTGACAACTTCTGAATGATTAAGTGTTGAACCAATAAAATGTCTGAACTATTAAGTGCTGAACCATTAAGAGGTTTGAACCATTAAGAGCTAGTATATCGCTTAACTATTAAAATGCAAATGTCTGACCAATTCAGATAAGAGGCAACATTAGTATAATGCTTAACCATTCATATACAAATGTCTAAACCATTCAGACATTTGCTCGCGAAACAAACCGTCTGAACTATTAAATGTTAAACCATTCAAACATCTGAACCATTAAAAAACTAATTAAAAGACTGTCAAACAACCTTAAGTCATAGATAGTAAAATGATAATATTTTTAATAATAAGATAATAAGACTAGCATCTTGCAAAATAAATTGGAGGAGATCAAGTCAAGTTATTATGTTAGATATGGAAATCATGGCGTAATTTTAATCTCATTAATTTTCAATTTTCACAACAACGAAATTGGTGGTTGTACATATGTTCTAGCACCATGTTTTGAATGAAAATTTTCGCCATTTTAAAATATTATTACCTGGAACTAAATAAATGTATGCTTAGTATAATCTAAGCATGTGAAAACATATATTTTAAGATTCGAATATTAAATGCCTGTGGAGAGAATTTTCACTAATAATTGTATAATTGTTTATATACTTCTACTTATTGATCGTCTTTTAAGTCGCAGTAGTTATAAAACATAATATAATGACTCATTTGACTATGAGGAAGGCCCACACGAATGTTGCCCGCAAAACTATGAGCTAATTACAGCTATATCACTCTACTTATAAGCATAATTAGCCTGTTAATTACTCATTATAATTATCCTAATCCCAATATCATTTTATTAAGACTTAAGCATGTTATTAGATCAAAATACACACTCAAAAGCCAGCTAGGAAATGTGATGTAGTGGTCATGACGTTGCTTCTTATATATCAAGATCCAATAATGGTCGGTTTGATGATAACAAATATCAATATACATTAAGTAAATATGATGACGGCTCAAAGCACAAGTTCAAGTTTTTAATATATAATGTACAATACTTTTTACGTGTGATTTGAGAAAATATGATATTTTGCAAGTTAATAGAGGACATATGAATAACCTCAATTTACAAATGTTGTATTATATATTAGTATCTTATATACATAGATAGGTATGTTCATTCCTCCCTTGGAATCCATCTACTCCACCACAAGCTCTTCCGTCGTCGGTTAAGATCGTCCATGCTCTCGTTGAGTGTCTTCAAGATCTTCCTCTGGAACCGAAGAGCTGAGGCGAGAGCGTTTCTTTGTGCACTTGACTTCTTCTGTGGTCGTATTTCCTACAAACGAATAACAAAACAAACCCGTAACTGCAGATAAGTCCCTAAACATTTTTCGTCCATTAAGTAAAGATTCTTTTATAGCACGATTAAACTATTTAACACGCAAAAATCTAGGGGAGACAACTTTTTACACGAGATGAACTCGGCATGAAAATAATCAGGTTTGGGTTGACGTGTGTAATCCGTTTAATAAAGAGTGCGTGAACTCTTAATCAATTTAAGTAAACGGGTTGTGTTCGTGTCAACTTTTTAATTCATTTGATATTATAATTGAATAATATATTTTCTAAGGTAAATCCACCAACACATTTACCACCAGTTTAAGTTTTTACTCATTTACAGTCCGCCAGCCTGTTTGACTCGTGAGATAAATGGATTACACGAGTCATGTTTAGTAACACAATTTTAAATATGTCTAGATCAGGGTTGATGTTTTTGACAATAATAAATATAAGGTCTTGTTTGGGTTAATATGTTCAACGCGTCAACCAGTTTGACTCGTTTAGATAAACAGGTTCCACGTGCCATGTTCGGGTTACATGATTTAAGTGTAACCAGGTCAGGGCCGATATCCTAACTTAAAACCATGATAAAAGTTATTATTAACGTTTATAACACGCTATAACTTACTCTGAGTTCCTGAAGCTGAGCTTCAGTGAATCCACCATCTTTCTTGGTTCCTGATCGCGCCATGAGCTGAATGATCCATATGACAGCTTCACTGTAATCCTGTTGTGTGGCTCGGAAAAACTGAAGCCTAAGGTTCTGCATGAAGGATAAAGCTAGAAGACCTTCTTTGTCAAAATACGGGTGGGCTAAAGCCGCTTTAGCACTGGTTCTTTGTCTGGCCTTGTACCGCACCATAGAAGTCAAAAGTTCCCACCCAATGCCACCATCTAAATCTAGTAACTCGAACCCTTTGCGAAGATCAGCGCTTGCACGTGGCTCGACACTTTTTCTCCATGCAATGAGGTCATAATCACATCTTTTTAGTTGACGGTTGAATTGTATGAGACCACTGTCTGAGCGGAATGAAGGGAATGCCTGTAGTAACCGAATACTGTAAATTGTAAATTCTTGTTTTTGTTAAATTGGAATGGTTTGGTTCGGCTACTTACCATTTGTAGTAGTATGAGACCAGTGCTGTAAATGTCAAAACGGTCCGGGAGGTTCAACTGTTCAAGGGTTTTCATGATCAAAATTAATAATTTTAAAATCTAGTTAAACACAAATAAGTAGGTACCTTTCATGAAATCCAGAGGTGACAGTTTTAACCCATTTCAATACGGATTGGGTGGATCAGGTTATGTTTTTACCTTTGACGGGTCAAAGGTATAAAATAAAATAAAAAATAAACAAAAAAGGGAACGAGTCAAATGGGTCAGATGTCTCCCACATATAAATGCACAAAACATTCCAAATCAATTTGTTGAGAAATAAATATATAACCAGAACAATAAAACATTTGCATTGTATAAAAGCTTTACAAGTTTTGAACGAAACGTGTTTCAGGATACGCATTTTAACTTGAAGCATTTTCAACTTTTAACATGTCACAAGATCACAGCCTGATGTGTAGGTTATCGTACTTTTAACATGTAACATGCCACCTCTAATGTGTAGGTTATCGTACCTGCCATAGGACCGGTGATAGTGCAGCTGCAACAGGTGCTGATGGTGCAGATGGAGTTTGTGTGCTCATAATATACTGCTCAGGTGCTGCATATCTGAAAAAGTTTGAATCTTTAAGCTTCAAGAATAATATTAAACATTTCTTATCACCAAGAGACACAATCACATCTTATTTACTTTTTACATACAACAAAAACCTAACATTATTATTGTGATCTTTAATACCTTGGGTCTAACAGAAACTCTTTTGGGATATAATTGATGCCAACTCTTAAATCTGTAGCAGCTCCCAAATCGATGATCTTGAATGTGCGGGACCCTGATTATTGAATGAATATATACATAACCATTTGGAGTAAAGATTTGGGGAATTTGGAATAAAATACCTTCTGAGAAAATAATATTTTGTGGTTTAATATCTCTGTGGACAATCCCTGTTGAGTGAAGACCATCTAGTGCAAACAAGAGTTGCCTGAGAATTGTTTGAATGATTCTATTCTCTCTTTCTAATCCCTTTGGCAAGTATTGCACTTCTCCAAGAATCATTGATTCAACCTGAAAAAAAAAATTGCAGCAAAATATGTATAAAAATTGTACACTTAGATCCAGTGTTGTAAAAATCGGCGCCTAGCACAGTTTAATCTTTAATCGGTGAACCACCAATTTGATTTCTGCTAATCACTCAGTTATTCGGTCGAAGGTCAAAATCGGCCAAAAAAGTCAGAGAAAATGGTCAAGATTTGTCAAACTAGGCCGATTTTGGTCAAAATAGCAAAAATTGGTAAAAAATTGTCAAAATTGAAAATTTATGTATATAATTTTCAAAAATATTGTGTATGTATCTACAAATTTAAGAATTAACATATAAAATTTCAATCTGAATAATCCTGATTAATTACTAGTTGGTACCCTACCGTGTGACTAGCACCTAATGATTTCTACAATCATGCAAGCATAATATATAGAGGGTTCAATTTTGACCCATCTGTTTAAATAGGTCAACCTGGGCTGTTCTTCATCTCAAACGAGTCAAATAACAAATTGAAAGCTAATAAAGGTAATGGGATCGAACTGGTAGAAAAGGTTGAAAATCATCCAAAGTCTATTTTTAGTGCATACAACCTCCTAAATTATTTCATATAATTATTAGGTTATTATTGTAATAATGTCATTCTTTAATCTAGAATTAACATCATAAGTATATATAAAAACAGTTAAAAATGAAAAGCAAGTGTTTATAAATCAATCCAACTAAGAGTGTCTCCATCCAGTGTAAACTATATATAACTGATAAATTGCCTAAATAATAAATATAGAATTGATATTATTTCTTGTCAAACTAGTTCGTTTTCACCAAGATCATGAACTTAGTTTCAGTGACCCTCAATATGGCAATATGAAAACATATTTTGCATCTCAACATATAACAATAAAACCAATCTAAATAGAATCCAATAACTAAACACCAAAAATTAACCTTGAGATAAGTTACCAACATTATACGGAAACTCTTTACTCTGAATCAAATCTGCAAGTGTGGATTCCCCTTCAAACCTCCAGATGAGCCAATACTCTGCTCCTTTCTTTGAAGAGCTCTACAAAGTACAGTCAAAAGTGATAATTATCAATAATATATGTATGATAAATAGGGAAAAAATTCACACAAGTTTAAATGTTATCATGTATAGACACCAATAGAGCATACCTCAAGAAACCCATACACGAAATCAGCACAACTATTCGCACAAGCCCTTCTCACACGCTCATTCATCCATATTTCTACCGCCCCGTATTCTGTAGCTTTTTTAAGTACTAAATCGCCTTCCTTTTAGGAAACACCAGAAAAACCATAGTCACTACATTATGGTTGTTTTGGAACTTAAGGCATTGGATATATATACGATTAAGTGAGATCATACGGTTATCGTTAATCTAATTTTCTCTAAATAAAGAAGTTGTATTTCACTAAGGAATTTCTACAAACACATGGATGATACCTTCGAAGACGGCTTCTTAGCCAATGAAACTTTATAAACAACACCAAAAGCTCCCTCACCCAACTTCTTTCCCAAAACAAAATCATCCTGCAACCATCATAAACCAAAACAAACACCAATAACTTCAACATCAAAACATCATAAAAACCACAAGAACACCAACTAACAAGTAGGATTCAATCTATCACCTTAAAAAAACTAACCTTTTTGTAAGTAGGCCTAAACAATCTTTCAACAAAAGCAAGAACAAACATATCCCAGAACCCAGGAGCCACACCAGGAGTAGCCCAAAGGTAAGAAAGTGTACCCAAAGCCAAAACAGCCCCAGGGATTGTGAGTGTCAAAGCATTTGATCTGGGCAATGTGCTTCTGTAAATAATATCACCACACTCCATCACTGTACAAGGGAGACCAACTCCAACACCCAGAAAAGCATTATGAACAAGATCAACCAATTCAACTGCAGCAACGACAGTTGAATGCAAATTTGGCCTCAAGATTGTGAATCTTGACCCATGTGAGTTGGGTTCTTGTAAAGGTTTGAACTTTAACCTTTTGCCCCAAAATGGAGATGGTGGTGGTGAATTATGTGAGTGAAGTTTCAAAGAATTGAACTTTAGCCCCAACCCTAACGTGATTCCACCTGCTGCTGCTAAATTCGTCATGTCTGTCACTTTATGTATGTAAATATTTATGTTTACACATACTCTGGTTCAACTTGAGGTTGGAGGTAATTCAATTTGGATCTGTGATACCACAGTGGGTGTGTTATTTTTCAATTGTAACACATATGATGAACCAAAATTGAGGCTTTTTTTTGGGTGATGATGCAGGTATAATTGGTGGTGAGAATTGAGTCAAGTGGATAAGAACTTAAGAAGTTATGAACCATAAAATCAACTAAAAATATAAACTATGATATCATAAAAAATAAAAATAAAAATAAAATTATAAGAGATGATAAATTAAAAACATAATTATTTGTTTTTAATACGAACCACAAATGGTATGTGGAGTCGTGGAGAATTGGAGATGTCATATTGTCATCATGTGTTGGCTTGTTTTAGATACGAACCCAAAATTATCTGGAGGAAACCTATCGCTCTCTCGTCGGAGCCTCCCATTTTTCTGACCGTATCAACCCTATATGACCATTCTTGTAGTTGTACTATCTTTCAATGCGTGAAGGTACAATGTGGAGATGCAAGTAAAGCATCTAACAATACTTTCCCATATTGCTCTTCAACAGCTCCGTTTTGCCCTCACATGTGCCTATTGCTTTTTAGCTTCTTCACACCGTAAATCAATATTAATTCCATTTCAATATTGTAATAAACTATTATTATGTTTTTCAATCGATTAGTAAATGACTAAAGGTTCAGTTTTAACTTTGTAATAATAATCTTAATCACAGGCAATAAGAAGTTAATCAATTCATGTATATTTAAAATATAAACAGTCATTTTCATATTACAAATATCAATTCATGATTAACCGAACACCAATAATATTATTTGTTTATCGTATATAATTAATAATATTATTTTTTTTAATATAAACTTGTTCATTGGATGTTTATAAAATTAAAATTTAACCGATCAAGTTTGACTTCTTCACACCATGGTACTTTTAAAATACTTATAAAATGTACCTTAACCTTCTTAGATTTTTAAGTTATAGGTTTTCACATAACAAATTTTCTAAAAAATTTAATTTCTAAAGTTTATGTACGTGTCGGTATAATTCTGGTCAAACATACAAGCGTTTCCGTGAATATTTTTATATATGCTTGAGATGATTTAAGTTTTAACGTTCGTCTATGTTTTTATATAAATTTTGTTTCAGTATGAGTTTGGTTGAATGTAAGCATTTTCATTCAATGATATAAATTCGACTTATTATGCGTTTTAACATAAATTTAGTTTGGAAAATAGACGCGACAATTGTGATCTTATTTTATCATGTCACATACGACGTAGCTAGACGTGTTTTTTATGTACGTTTTGAGTTAGTCTGCTTTTCGACATAAATTCGAGGTACTTTACTTTTTGACATAAATTAGTCCAGAAACAAATTGGGTCAATTGTTAATCTCTACTTTATCACGTTTATAACGTCATGTATGATACCGACACAACGCGCAATATGTATTAAAACTAGTTAACTAAAAATATAAACTATGAAATAATAAAAATTAAAAATAAAATTATGAAAGATGATAAATTAAATACATAATTATTTGTTTTTATAATCACAAGACGTATTTATATAATTTTATTTGTAAAAAAATTATGAGTTAGAAAGTAAAACACAGAATCATTACAAACAACTTAGAATTAAATTCATTCAATACTTTAACTCTTAAAATTAAAGTGAAATACATAAAATATAAAACATAGAAACAATTCAAACGACTTAATATTGTAATGTTTGTTTTAAAAAAATAAACATCTAACGTAGTCGTCCATTCGTTGCGTATTTAGATGCTTTTATGCTTCGCCCCCCGAAACCGAGCTATTACAAAGGTAATCATTATATGCCACTTCATCATAGGTCATTTCGATTGTCAATCCACTCTTTACTTTGTTCTCGTATAATTATGTTTCATATTTCAATTCTTCTTTAAGTGAGAATTTGTCTTGTATTCTTGTTGCGGCATTCAAATAATCCTTCAATAAAATTGACATTTCAATCGCTTGAGAAGTGAGTCAAGTTCATGTTATTGATATAATCATACCACTAACAGAAAAAACAAATTCCGAAGATATTGTGAAAGCTTGGATACGATGATAAATTATTCTTTTTTATCTTTCCATCAAGCCAATAGTTAAAAATTTGAAAATGGATAAAAAGTTCGTCCTATCATACATCTTGAGTTCGCTTATGACACTCGGTCCAATCAGGTCAACGCCAGCTCAACTCTGTCTAATAATAATAAACGTTTAATTATTACCTCTGACTCATCTAATTTTCTGAGACCTTGACCAATAATTTAACGTGAACTCCCGTTGCCAATTAACCGGTTGAGACATAAGATTCATATAATATAACAATGATAATAATAATAATAATAATAATAATAATAATAATAATAATAATAATTCTATACATAATAATAATGATAATTAAGTATAATAATTATTAAGTAAATCTTAAAAAATATACATAATTATGTGTGTAGGATGCATGGATGACACCTAACTCATCCAATCCCTACAAAATCTCTACACCACTCCACACACACTCGTCACCCTTTCATTTTCCCCATCCCCTCTACTCACACACACACACACACACACACCCACCACCACCATCCCAATCGGCCCCCTACCGCCACACCTCCACCACCGCCTGCCCGCCGCCATCCGCCATAACACCATCAACCATTGCGACCACCACCCTCGTCACCATCACCACCGACCACAACCATCACCACCTCCTTCACCATCGACTACCGTCACCACCACTTCACCATCGGCCCCCATCGCCACCGCGAACACCATCACCACCCGTAACCAACAACCCCCCTCCCTTCTCACTTGGCAACCGCAAGCACCACCACCACTAGTGACCTTCACCTACATTCTCTCTAAGGATTCTAGTGAAGGTTCGAATAGAACCCGAAGTTGTAATCGGAAGTTGAAGATTACGTGCCATCGCTGTATGCATTGTTCATTCTATTGTACTTAAGGTATTCTTGATTATATTATTTAGATCTCTTCATGCATGGGTGATCAAGATAAAGATCTTGATGAACCCTAGTTTCACCCACTTTAAAGTTAACAAAAGTTGTTGTTTTGATGATTTTGGTTATAAAAATATGTTTAGAATAGGTTGATAATTGATGAAAATGGTATGATTGGGATTATATGAAGACACATACATGTAAGTATAGATATGTACATGTTGTGTATATATTTATGTTCATATAAGATTGGGAGATTTAGATGATAAGAATGTATATATGTATGTATATGTTGCATATGTATGAATGTATGGACATATAAGTTGGATGATTAGTGGATTATGGTCTTGTTAGAAACATTAGGTAAATTTTATTGGTTTAAGAATTATTGATTAGTATGGTAACATATGATAATACAAGGAAATAATGATAAAGAATGACTAAGTTAAAATAAGTAAAATAGAAGTATAATACTTGGATATATTGAAAGATTTCACTAGATAAAAGTTAGATTTGTAAGACTAAAAATCATGATCAATTATAAGACCAAAAGGACGTTATGACCAAGGAACTCGACTAAGACATCAAATGCGACTCCAATACCTTATAAAATATATAAAACTAAAAATTATACATAGTTGGACAACTCTCGACTACTAGAAATTATAGTATATATATTTACATTTTAGATATCAACTTTAAATTAACGGATTTTATGTATTATGAAAATAATATATGTTTTAGTAATTTAATAATCTTAAATAACTAAAAAGAATTATTTCATAAAAGCTCATTATTTAATGAAATTATTAATTAAAGACTAATATATATATAAAGTTTGGAGAGATTATAATCTTGTAACATAATTCATTTAGATAAGAAAGAACTAGTTAAACGTAAATTATAAAAGTAAGATTCGCGAGTAAAATAGTAATATCATAAAATAACTAGAATATGAACAAGAAATAAATATTAGTCAAAAGAGTAGATGCAAAATGATAGACTTTACTAAAAATTTACAAGAGTATACATTTTTTAATAATAAAAACATGTTATTTTAAAACGACTAAATAAGTGGGTGAAAAACATTCGTAAGCATAAATCATCATATATTGACCATAATGCATAGTTAGGGTTTCATTATAAAAGGCCTGGCACGCTGGTTCCTTTCGTTAAAGACATTCAAGGTGAGTCCTTCGGCCCCGTTTTAAATATTATTTTAACTGTTTTGGGGGAAAGCATGAAACAATACTTTAAAATATATGATGAGTTAAACATGATAATATATTATGAAGGTATAAGTTAGGTTAGTGGTATGGATAGATACCATTGAGCCCCTAAATCCTCCTATAATCATTAACCTTAGGGGTGAGGCTACAGAGTATATTGGTAGATCTATCGGGTTAGAATGACCCGCTCTTGCGACCAGTCGCACTGGTCAGGTTATGGCAAGGGAGTTTATATGTCTGGACTGTTGTGGGGCAACGACGTGTTTCTTGGTTTGATTATGGACTTATGACCTGAATTTATTATAGTACCTAGCTAGTCTATGTGGAATATATTATGCCTTGTTTCATCATATTATTTTCAAAATGAATGTTTGTAAAACTGAAAAACCCTAAAAGCTCACCAACTTTATGTTAACTTTATTACCTTTCATGCTTTTAGGGTTATAGGTGAGCTCTATGTGAAATTCCGGAACTGTCTTTGGAGGGTCAAACGTTTCAAACGTCTTTAAATAACATTAGGTTCATGAAATAAAGACAGTATTATGTGTCAAATATCGAGTTGTTTAACTTTGGATAATAAAATACTTTTGTAATCTCTTTTATGATGTTAGTTATATGATTTTCATAATTGACATTATTTTTTAACACGTTTGACTATAAAAGTTGGATTAACTCCAACTTCCGTTACCACCATGTCACGCAATCTTCCGCTGCGATTTTCGGGGTGTGACATCGCTACTAGGAGTATTATCACGTTTACATTTATTACATTCATCCCTTAAGATTTTATACATCGCAAACATTAGATCATATGAACTTTCGGCATGTGCTGCATACCTCATTGACTCATGAATGTTTGATGTTTCACCGGATTTTGATAAAATAAACATCAAACATGTTTGATAAATGTTGGTTAAAATTAGCTTTCAAACTTTGACCATAAATTAAGTCTTTTTCATCTAAACCAAATCAAGAATAATTTTATCAAATAAAGTTTCAATCCCCAAAATATTTAAGCAATGGTTTAAGGCAGCGACACATGTAACCCAACCCAATGGATCGTATCATATTCGAATAATATCTATCCTTAAAGGAATAGTCATTTAATTATAAAGAAATTAAGTAAAGTAAATTAAGTCCTAATGAACTCGTCAGATAATAAACTCTAGAAAGACAAATAGTTGTGATTTTAAAAACATGAATCATTTTGCTTTTTTCTTCAATAGTAGTCCAACACCAAAGCCTTCCCACGACTCAGCAAAATATCATGAAAAACATTTAAACTTTTTTTTTGCTTAATAGTCTTTTCATACATGTTACAAGTCAAATTTCATCATCTAGGTACGTCCAAATTCGGATCTAAACATTTAGGATTCGTGTCTTTACGAAACTTGCGATACTGTATCTTTGGTTATTGTTAAAAATATTACGTAACATTCTTTTAAAGACACCTTTTGTTGGTTCAATCGTTTTTAAATCATCATGAACGGCTAAGTTTATGATGTACGCAACAATCAACTATGAAAAAACACATCGTTACAAATTGGCTTATATTTTAGTTTTACATGTTCTAGCATATTATTTGACGCATTATCAAAATATATAGACAAAATTTTGTTTCCAATTATCGGTTAATAACTTTGTCAATAAAATAAAAAATATTTTCACACGTGTGAAGATAATCAAACAATTCAAACGCAATCGTACATCTTATCATTTGCCACAAATCGGGTTCAACCCAATGGGCAGCGACACCAATGTACAAGTCTAATGAACCACGAGGAGTCGACCAAACATCACTAGTTAACTTAACACCGGTTTGTAAAATTTCAAAATAAGATATTAATTTATTTTTACTTTTTTTCATATTTTTAAACAATCTATTCAAAATGTAGCATGACTTGCATTGGTATAACATGGTTAAAGTGTTCTTTAAATGACTTGAGTCAAACGTTCTTTGTCGAAAAATGTTTGAAGGACAAGCTTTCTTGAATTACAAAATGCACCATTTGCTCCCGAACTTCATCAACCTTATAAGCCCAAATATTTACTTCGCTTGTCACCGAATCTTGACCTCGAGACGGTTCATCTTACAACACCTTACAATATTTATTCGCCATATGGTTTTTCAAGGTTGTGTTTGAATCTTTTTTGAAAAACTTATTGCAAAACTTGCAACGAGCTTTGTTCGGATCGCTACCATTTGAAATAAATTGTAATTTCACCACCACGTTGTTTGAATACGTATCACAACCAACGGATGATTGAGTACTGGATAAAACCATTTGAGAGTTTTTTTAATGCACGGAAATATTAAGTGTTTTTGAGATTTTTTAGAGTAAAGAGCGTTTTAGGTTGTTGTGGTTCAAACAAAACATCCAATACATATTTACACTAACACCTAAGGGGGTATAATGATAAAAAAACACAAAAAAGGGTAAAAAATGCCCATAATGGTAAAAACAACTATGTACACGTTGGGCGACGACTGTTTTATAAAATTTGGTTTGGGAACCAGATTGAGTCAGATACCGGTTTATAAACTGGTTTGAGGGCTGGAATAGACAACTCAAGGGGAAACTGGCGGTCTGAGCCGGGTTGAGACCGGTTTGGGCCAAAACGGTTTGGGTTTTTTTGGGTAAACGGTTCCCGGACCAGTTTTTTTATACATGTCTTATCTTTAGTTCCATCTAAACCAGTTTCAACTCGAATTAGTTTGTGTCTGGAATATTTGTACATCTCTTTTACTATTTTAAATTGTTTTAAAATAGCCAATATAAACTAATCATACAAACCTAACTATTTCAAGGTCGTCTCAACGGTTTTAAAGGCCCTTTCGAACCAAAAAAAAATGGGGCTCTTTGCAGAAGTTAATATTATAAATCCTCCTTTTATCTGGGTTGAGGATAAAAAACAATAAACTAAAATATTTATAATTGACGGAGTTAAAAGAAGTATAATTTTAATTTGAGGAAAGATTCTTTTTGTAATTCAGGTTATTGTGTTTGTTTCTTTTGCCTTTCTAGTCGACATTACACTTATATATGATAGATTCGAATGCAAACTTCTATGAGTCGCGGACTAATTCACTAGATTGAAATTTAATTTACCAAACAACAAAGAGCAAGTTTGCAAATATTCAAACACTAACAAAAAGTAATTCACTAAACAAATGATTAAATGCAGACAAAGAGAGACAACAATATAACAGTGTGATCCAACGACACAAATTATAATTAAAATAAAAAATCTTAAAATCTAGACTTGGAAAACAAAATGACATTGAGAATTAGATTAAGAAAATACTTGCGAATATATGTTTAAAATTACCGTTTGAAAGAACTAATCACGGTTGTGTTTTTTTAAAATTAATTAGTAATATCTTGAGGGGATAAAGGGTAAATTTCGTTGAATTGGAATCCCAGTTAAATTAAAAAAGTGTATAGCTCATAAAATTTTTGTGCATATAACACAATATATAGAATTTAAAGAGCTTTTAAAATTGAGGGTCAAAATCCCTAGCTTTACTACCTTTGGCCTTGAGCCGACCAATTGTGATTTGTAATATTAAAATCTGCAATCCAACGCCCATTTAGAGATGACAATGGGTTGGATATGAGAAATGTATTGGTATTCCTAGTCCCTAAGATGATTATATAACGTATGTTTTCTAAATTATATATAATACTAATTACTAACATATTATGCATCAAGTGTTGTACCTTATGTTTAATGGGTTGTACTTTTTTTAAAAAAAAAAATTATTTTAACTCTAATACTTTTACTATTTTTACAATTTAATCTCTATAATTTTCATTTTCAATTTTGTCCCATATACTTTTTGTATTATATTAATTTTCGTTTTACGATTTTACGAGTTAACACACTGTAACATGTGCATGTGATTCAACGTTTATGCTTATTTTCCCCCCTTTAACGGTTTTGGCACAACGCACAGGTCTTAGATCAACTTAAATTTTAATATTTTACGTTTCGCGTGTGTGATTCAACGTTTTTACGTCTACTTTCCGTTCGGTTTTATATTTTTCGCTCTTATTTCTTTTTTTAATTGAGTTTTTCTGATGTTTGTGGTTGTTACAGGTGATATAACATTGATGTTATTTGGCACGGTCTTACGCTCCCCGCCACAACATGAGGGGCGTGGTACTAGTTATAATATAATATTAATATATTCAAGTATGTAGACTCGGGTATCGAGCAGGTATCGCTGGCGGAATACCTGTCTCAAACCTGCAAAAGTTTCTAAAATAAATCATAAACTAGTCTTGAATACAAGGTCTCAAACTCGAAATTAAAAAACATTGGTTTTATCATTTGATTTAATTTTGTCTTTACCATTCCTACACACAAAACCAAAAATTTTTGGTTTCATGAATAGTGTATGGAATCAAAATTTTGTATTGTTATTTCGAGTTATGAAGCCAAGTTGAGGTCAAGATCAATCTAGAATTGTTTAACATAAGAGAACTCAACCCAACTCATTTGAGATCTACTTTCAAAATATCAAACTCGACTCGCAAGTAGTTTATCAAATTCCATCTTGCTCGTGCTCGACTTGTAAATTATTTCTTAATTAATTAATATTTTTATTTGTATGCATTTATTATGTATATATATGATTATAATCTTTGTATATAACATGTTATTCAATTATTATTTTTATTATAATGCAGTATATAACAATAACTATTATGTGAATATTACTTTCAATGAGCTTGATATGTAAAGGCCTCACTCATGGGTTTTATTAAATGAGCTACCATAACATTGATTCAAACATGGATTTCAGCTTATAATCGATCACTTGAGTCATTTGAGGCCCAAGTTGCATGTAGCCCAGGCCCAATAGGAACAAACCGGAAAACTTGAATCTAACGTGCGAATAAAAAATCAACACATTCAAATTAGGTAACTTTTTTTTTGAAGATGAGAATGAATATGAAATTAATTTTCTAGTTTTTTACTGGTTTGGATCAACGGATGATATCAGGTGATCCGACCCGATTACTAGAAATGGTCGATACTCGCATTTCTAGATCGAAATGAATATATTTATACATTATTTAATGTGTAAATAATTTGTACTTGACTTTTTAAATATTTCACATTAGTTTTTAGGTGGGTTTTAGATAATTAATATGTTAAAACCATGAATGGTGATTCTGGAATCAAACGTAATCGTCAGCAAGTAATGCAGGTGAAGATGTACGGAGTTTGATATTCTCATCTAGTATTAAACCACACCAATAAACAGATGTACTATTATAAACAGATGTACTATCATCCATAAGCCCTCGTGATACAATTTATGTACCATCAGTGACGGATCTAAAAGACACGTGGTAGTCAACAGGTCAGGTGTGGGCGTTGCTGCTGCTTGATCCTCAAATCTATTTTTTTTTATTTTTTATGTTCTATAATTTTATTTTGGGCTTCTTATCAGGGACTAAACCAATGATATCCAAAAGAAGCAAAACTTTTCATCTCGCATTTAAATCATTAAATTAAAAGATCATTAGCACCTTTAAAAATAACTAAGCTGAAGTTTTAAAACCTTAAAAGAAACAAAAACCATAAAATTAACAAAACACACGTCTCAAGAACACAAAATAATAACATTACAAGTTACTTTAAAACATTACTAGATCAAGCGCTCAAACTAATAAGAACTCTACGTAGAAATACACTTCAAGTATCGGGAGGTAATTATTTTTGTGTCACAAAAGTTAACATGCACGTCATAAAGCAACTTTTATTAACATGTTTATGGCATACACAATCACTTCAATAATCATTATATCTTGCATTTCGTATGTATAACATCCAAAAGCATAAAATAATTAATAAAATATTATAAAGTGGCATCAATGATATAAATGTGAAAGAAACTCATTTAAAGTTTATATTAGAAAAAGAAAATGTCATGCGGATAGCATTATATCCGTACATGCATGGCCCCCTCAATTATTTTCGGGTGACTAGCTACGCTGTCACGTGGGCAAAGGCTCAATCACCATCCAAAATTATTTTTGGAAGAACATAAAATTATTTGTTAACAAATAATGGAATATATGTATATGTTAACAAATAATGGAATATATGTGTATGTATGTATGTGTAGATTACACTTCTAAAAAGTTCAAAATTTTAACTTTAAAAACTTGTATATTACAAGTTCTTGCAATGAATAACAGGCTTCTATTGCAACTTTTTCACAAAAGAATTATCATCAGATTCTATTATTTCAAAGTCATAGTAAATAACTTTTTTTCCCATAAAAATTTGTTACCAGTAAAATAACGAGATCACCCACTACCCTACTCACATGGACAGACCCAACCTTTATGGTTGGAGTTCACCCGGCCCCATGAATTTTTTTAATAGTAGTGTATATGCTATATATTAAACCGACTCCCAACAAATTCTGGTAACGACCCTCAAGAAATTTCGACGACAACCTCATTATCTTTTTTTTATTACCAATGACCCTGAGGAATATAAAATTAAAAGTTATACAAATATAAACCGATAAATTATAACAAAAATAACTAATATAAACTTATTATACAATTATTTGTATACCATTAAACTTATGAGTTTTAACTCATCAAGTTATTATCCAACAACCTAATACTTTTAAAAAATGTAGTTAAAGGACTTATGGTGGAGACTGGATCACACCCTTCCGGTTCGACGGTTCCAAAAGTCAATTGACAAGAAGATTAAAGAACGGTAAGTCGGTAAGTAACGTATTTATTTTGTTTAATTATTTTAATTTAGTGGAAATCACAGTGGTTTCAAAAGTCACGGGTAGCTTTGGTTTGTTTGATTACCTATTACTTTAATACTTAGTATTATAGTTTTGTTTGATTATTTTAATACTTTAGAATTATAATTAATAAATTATTAATTTGTTATTTGTATGCTAAATTGATATTAATTAATTTATTGTATGTTGCTGCATAATGATAACTTATAAATTTTATTATTTATTATTTCAATGAGTAATATTATATCATGTTGTAGTTTTGGGTTGCTGCCGTTTTGGGTATGATTTGATTAATTTGTCTTTTCATTGCTGCCGTTTTGGGTATGATTTGGGCCTCCGAAAACATTAAGCCGGCCCAGGATAAACCTAGAATCTATTTTAACGTATGAGAAAAGGACACGTAGTTGCTGTCCAGAAGATATTCACACAATCTCTTATATCCAATAAAGCACTTCACCATTTCAAACAACTTTAACAACTTGTTAGAAAATGTCATTTTGTGTTAATCTATGCATACACATGATTTTAAGGTTGCTTGTCGTTGCTGTAAAAATAACCCTTAATTTACATACACTATTATATAATTAAAACATATCTTTTAGTATATTTGCTTTTATGATAAAAACCATATTATATAACAAATTTGCATGCCAAAACTGTCAAACACGTGGTTAGTAATAAAAACTCAGTCATTGGAAGAATGAAACCATGTTCGATATCGCTAAACGTGTTCAATGTATATCACAAACTACATCAATGATTGAAAATAAAAACATACGTAACATATATTAAAAACTTTACAGATTTCACTCATCGTCATTTAGGTTAACAAAACAAGATATTATAGAAGAGCTATAAACCTTACAACTAGCTATAAATAATAAACCTTACAAATTTATAATGTGTAAAAAAACGCAGTAGTTGCTTTGTAAACATATGGTTGCATTATTTTTCAATCCTTTTGAAGAAATGTAATATAGTCCAGGTACTTCGTAAAAAAACAAGTTTCATTATATTTTTTGAAATTTCGAAGTCAAGTCAAAAACCATGTTATACTACAAATATTAAAAAAACAATATAATACAACCCAATTGCTTACTAAACATAGAAAAAAAAGATTCTAAAAACATTTTATTTTATTGCTAGATGTTGAATTATGATTGAGACCGTTTGTTAAACCCAATTTAATTTACAAAACCTCTTTAAAGTAAATTTAGATTCAAACCTAACAAAAAATAGTTTATGTTTAGTTGTTTAAGAATAAGGGTATGCAGTGGTGGAGCTTGAACGTTATCATAACGGGGGCGGAGGTGAAAGTAATATTTTTAGGGGGGGACTCGATATTTATATAAAATTTTTTATCACCGGGTCAAAAATTCCGCTACCGGACTAAAATTTAACACTAACAACGAAAATAAGAGTGGAGCGGCGGGCTCCCCGGTCTCCCTTATGCTTCGCCCTTGAGGGTAGGTTTTTCATTTAAAAATTGAGAAAGACATATCCCTGATTTTGTTATAAGAGATAACTAGTATTAAACTGTCATGTTGAGTCGGGACAAAAAATCGCATCAAAAAGCATTATTGTAATACCATTGATAGCGATCACCAACACCAGAAAAGATCGTAAAATAACTAAAATAGAAACAAAAAAAATCAAACAAAACGTAAATGTAAAGACGTTGAATCATGCACGCTCATCTTGCGTGTTAATGTGCAAAAATTAGACCAAAACGTAAACAAAATTTGACCGTTAAACGGAAATGAACTGATAAAAAAGTCTGACCACATACTTATGTTGCAGCATGTAAACTCAGAAATCTAAAACCGAAACGTAAACAAAACTTGTGTAAAAGATGAAAAATATATGAGATCAAAACTGAAAGTAAAAAAAGTGTTAGAAGTAAATGTAAAAAATAAAAACTATTAATGTTAAAAGTAAAAAAATAAAAAGACAAAGTAAGATACAACTTAAAAAACATAAGTACAAACCATTATGCATATTTAAATTGAAAAATATAATATTTATTTACTTAAAACTCTTTGTCGTCAATTTTCTTTGAAATTCTCAACTTGCATGAAAAGTTCAAAGCTCATTCAATATAAAATAATGTAAACGCGTCATGAGAGCCCCATCTATCATCCGTATACACGTGCACACATAATGTTGTATGATTGTGTTTATTATTAAAAAGGTTTTTCTAAATTCACCCTAGTGTATTTTCTAATTACACCCTAATCTACTATATTAAATGCAATAATTGTTATTGTTATTCTCTACATCATTATTATTACACCCTAATTTTAAAAAAATTTAATACAATAAATGAGTTATTTAATGCAAATATATAGAACATTTAGAGTTTTAAAACAACTACAAACATTTAATTGATTTAAATTAAGCATTTTTTTGGAACGGCAAATATAGAACATGTAGAGTTTTAAAACAATTACAAACATTTAATTGACTTAAATTAAGCATATATAATATTTATATAATATTTGTCGTTCCAAAAAAAAAACTTAAATTATGCAATGTAGTTTGAAGGTCGAGTTTTTTCTAAAATAGTGTTGTTACAAATTTTATTTACCAAAGTAGGTGTTTTGAAAATTATTTACTAAAATGAGTATTTATTAAAAAATTTCATTTTCTCATTCATAAAATTATTGGACTAAAAAAAGTTTTAGGTTTAATTAAATACTATTACTTTAAAAGGGTTAAAGGGAAATGTTTTTACAAACCCAAATCTTTTTTCGGACCTGTAGTTTAAAATCAAAGTTTCTTTTAAAATAAAATATTTTTAGTTCTTCACAAATTTTAAATATAAATTCAGATATCAATATTTGAGGCGATTTATCTACTATTGTTGCGTGAAATTTTGTTAGATATTTTTTTCACATATTCATTTAAATATTTAAAAAATCAATAACTTAAAGTTATAATGATAAATATTTCTAAGATACCGAACGCAAAATAAGATATTTAAATCAATAAACCATTTATTTTTTTGGTTTGATCATGATAAATTGTTTTTTTAAATTCATTTGTATT
>BJCM01207593.1:0-13910 GCA_018326385.1 Flaveria bidentis
ATAAAATATTTTTTGAGATAAAATATTATTAAAATTACATATAATAGACTATTTTAGGTAGTAACAACATTTTTCCAAATTATTATCTTTAGAAAACTTTTGTTTATTTTTCTTTTTTTGAAATTACTCTAATTTTTTAGAAATTATTTTTATATAATTTCATTTTAAAAGATTTTCATATTAAAAAACTTCATATTTCATAAATGTTTGTTTTTCAAAAATTAATGTTTTTGATAAAAAGAAGCATACTTCTAAGTTATGAAAATCTTTTTCATAATTTAGAAAAACTAAAAAAATTATTAGAATTAAATGTGTTATTAAATAGTTAACTTTTATTTCAGTAATAATACGTGTTTAAATCCTAAGTGAAGGTTACAGGAAGAATATATATATATTTGTATGAAGCAGGTAAAAGTTGAGACCTTTATATAGTCGAGGGAGGAGTTGTGTAACATAATAATTAGTATAGATTTGTATGAAGCAGGTAAAAGTCAATCTACAGCGGAAGTCGCACACGACGGAAGCACGAGGCCGGTGAGGATTGAAGGCGTGTGGTGGCGCAACGACCACCCCTTTTCATCAATACTATACAAATACCCTTTACAATCTATCTTTCAAATCGATCTTCATTTCAACCCATCACACATTCAATTCAATCCATTTCATCAAACCCCAATTCCACCAAACCCTCATTTCACCCTTTACGGTCACCAAATCCGCACCTTTTTTGACCCACCTGCTCTGATCATCTGTTAAATCTGTTTCTGTTTCTGGGGATTGATTGATTTCGTCGATGATGGTGGTTTCAAGTGGGTTAAGTAACGCTGGTGTTGTTCATAATTGGGCTTATGCTCCTTCTCATGTTCGTCTTGATTTTAACCCCGTTGGTGTTAGGAGATTGATTCCTGTAAGGGGGTCAGTTGCTGTAAACCCTAGATGTGAGGTGGCCGTGGAGCGAAACGACGACGTTGGATCTTCGTCGATTGTGAAGACATCGAGTCTTTCTGCTCTTGAGGCTCTTAAAACCTCTGCTGGAGACAGTAAGTTTTCGTTTTTGATCTATGTTCTTGTAATTGAATTATGACTAGTTAAAGAACACAAATTTATGATCTTTTACCATTTGTGTTTGTGGGTTTGTTTTAAATGGATCATCTTGATGGAGCTGTTTTAACAAGTGTATGCAAGATTTATATGTTGATGTTATTATTAACTCATGATCATGTGTTTTTGTGAGTATAATGGATGTGGTCACATGGAATATGATGGTGTTTGTGTTGTTTTGATCATGTGTTTTGATGTACTCTATAGGATATACGAAAGAGAGGAGCAGTGTTATGGTGATCGGGCTTAGTTTTCATACAGCACCTGTTGATATTCGTGAGAAGCTTTCGATTCCAGAGGCGCAATTGCCGCAAGCAATTAGTGAGTTATGTGCGTTGAACCATATAGAAGAGGCTGCGGTTCTTAGTACTTGCAACAGGATGGAGATATATGTTGTGGCGCTCTCCCAACACCGTGGTGTTAAGGAAGTGACTGAGTGGATGTCGAAGGTACTAATAATATTCTAACAATGTATATTGCTTATTTTGTCATCCATTATAAAGATGGAGATGTCTGTTATTGCCCTCATAGATTAGTCTTTCACTATGTTTGGACGGATCATTTTGAAACTGTTTATCCGATTATTTGCGACTTGCTGTTTGATTGTTGGATAGACGTGTCTGGTTTTTGTTTACCTCATTACTTAGGGGTCAAGTAATTATTTATGGATAATCAGCTGCATTAAAACTGACTATGAACGGTGAACTGGTGAAGTTTAAGATCTCATTAGTAATCACACCTTTGAAACTCCCATCTCATAGGACGTATCTCTATTCTCATTAATGAATGCCCTTCTCCGTAATTACATGTTAAACTTTCTTGAATAGTTAGCAACTGCAAACACTTAACAACCTCTATTTGCAGCTTGTAAGATTGTTGCTAATGATTTGATTCTGATCATTAAAAGCCACATGATTACTTAATCAGCATTGTGGGAACATGTATGATATGAGACGCTGGAAGTGACCGTGATCTTCTTTCATAATGCAGGTTAGTGGTGTTCCTGTTTCTGAGATTTCTCAGCATCAATTCTTGCTTCATAACAAAGATGCAACAACACACTTGTTTGAAGTAGCTGCGGGGCTTGATTCTCTCATTCTAGGGGAAGGTCAAATACTTTCTCAGGTAAAACAGGTAGTCAAAGTTGCACAAGGAGTCCCCGGGTTTGATAGGAAGATTAGCGGGCTATTCAAGCACGCAATCACAGTAGGGAAACGGGTCAGAACTGAGACCAAAATCTCTTCCGGGTCAGTTTCCGTTAGTTCAGCTGCTGTAGAACTCGCACAGATGAAAATTCCAGAATCTTCTTTTGATTCTGTGAGAGTGCTGGTGGTTGGTGCAGGCAAAATGGGAAAACTTGTGATTAAACATTTGGTTGCTAAAGGATGCACAAAAATGGTGGTAGTTAATAGAACAGAAGATAAAGTCAATGCAATCCGTGATGAGTTTAAGGATGTTGAAATAATCTATCAACCTTTTGTTGAATTATTATCTTGTGCTTCAGAATCTGATGTAATTTTCACCTGCACAGCTTCTGAAACACCATTATTCTTGAAAGAACAAGTCAAGACTTTTCCTACTTTGACTTTACAAAGTCAAAGAATGTTCATAGACATATCTGTTCCAAGAAACGTGGAATCACATGTCTCAGATCTTGAAACAGCCCGTGTGTACAACGTGGATGATTTAAAAGAAGTTGTGGAGGCCAATAAAGAAGACCGTTTACGCAAGGCATCTGAAGCCCAACTAATCATATCAGAAGAAGTACAAGAATTTGAAGCATGGAAAGACTCTTTAGAGACGGTTCCAACTTTAAAAAAGCTTCGGGCGTATGCTGAAAGAATTCGGGCTAGTGAATTTGAGAAATGCATAGAGAAAATGGGCGATTTGACAAAGAAACAAAAGGCGGCTATTCATGGTTTAAGTAAAGGTATAGTAAATAAACTTCTCGAGGGTCCGATGCAGCATTTACGATCTGATGAAAACGAAGGTCGAACATTGGAAGAGATACTCGAGAATATGCAGGCGTTGAACAGGATCTTTGGGCTCGATACTGAGATCTCCATTTTAGAAGAGAAGATTCGGTCGAAGATGGAGAAGGCTAAAAGTTAACGCTGATTTAGTAAGCATCATCTGATTCATAGTATATTAGTTACGCGTGAACGGGATCTTTGTTTTTCGAGTTTGCACGAGGTAACAAACCAAAATTTATACCGATTTATATGATGATAAAATGAGATGACTTGCCCTGGTTGGGGTCCTTTAAGGATTTCATATTGAGTGGTTTTTGTTTGTTGTTTCTATAAATTTAAACTGAAGATGATTGTGAACTCACTTTAATACGTTGCTATATAAATAAGTATTGTCATCAATGATGTTTGCCTGCATTCTGTGTATAACAATTATTACATACAGAGAGCCTCAACTTTCATGATGATTCATAACACTTTAGGATCCTTAAAAAAAGTTAATTCACTTGTAATGCTCTGGAAATTTACCTTCTATATCATTTTAGTAATTTGTCACACGATTGGATTAATCTTAAGCATGAAGACATTAATTCGGTGAGCTTTAAACAAGTTAAAAGAAGCTAACAGAAGATTAAAAGCAGCTGACGGATGATTGATGATGGATTCATGATCCATTATGAAGCAACCATAAAGATTTGGTCATAATTGTTTCTTTTGGAACTCATAATTCAAGGTTGTTTGGTAGTTTTTTAATGATTATTAAGAGGCCACTCTTTGATGGCTCACAACTTTTAAATGGTTAAAATGTAACATTAAGAAGTTTAAAACCTATTAACCATTCAAACTTAAGATTACTTATTAATCACTAAGAGACTATGATACCAAACAACCATTTCGTTTGTTATGATTCTTTCTTTAGTAGGCTGGTCGTGACGTCTATTTCAAGCGAAGAAAGACAGGCTTAACTGCGTTGATGGGGATTTAGTTGAAAAGATTGGCTACGCCTAGATACTCTAACATTATAGCACATGTTAATTCTCGCGTGTTATGAACAGTGGATTGAATACATAAGATGTTATCATATGAATAAAGATAAATCGTTTGATTGTTATAATTAGTAAACCTCTCTTCAATGCCATATAGTGTCTTTCTTGAGTAGATGCAACATACGGACAAATACGATTATTCCATCTATCATGTTTGATAGTTTTTTCTCTTCCTCTCCTCCTCTCCTCCTCTCTTCCTTTTTTCCTTTTTTCCTTTTTTCCTTTTTTCTTTTTAGTTTTACATGTCCTTTCAAGTGTGATTCTTTTATTTGTCTTTCTGGGGCTTTTTTTTTCCTTTTTTGTTGTTATTTGAACAAGTCTAGAATGGATCAACATTCTTTCTTTCTATTTTTCTAACCTGTCTCTAACGTAAACTTTTTGAACTTTATTTTCTCGTTCTTTTTATTTTAAAAGGATAACTTTGTAAAATAGTGAACCAACTTTAAAAGTGTTTCCATTAGATAATTCAAGTAATAAAAATGTTACAATTAAGTTACTCAGCTTTTATGTTTTATATAAATTAAAAGTTTTAACATGTTTTTTAACATATTATATTTTTTGTTTCAATTAGAAGATATTTTTTTCTTTCTTTTGATGCTAATGTGAAACGGTGATGTAAATTTTAGGTATTTTCTTTATTTTTTTCGTAATTAACATGTTTTTTTATCTTATAATATAATTTTATATATTGAAAATCTTGATCCCACGTTTTCTCTTCCGTTGCTTTCTTGACATAAGAAAATTCGATAATGACTCAATTTGATTGTTTAGTGGTCCAATTTAAGAAAAATACACATGATTGATTAAAGGGAATACTTTTAAAAGTTAGTATTATTGTGTGATATTTTCTCTATTTTAAATTATTTGAGAGATTTTTTAATTTCAAAGTTTTAAATGTATTTGAGAGATTTTTAATTTCAAAGTTTGAAATGTATTTATCTTTATAAATGACATAACACATTTTGTTTTTCTCTAATTAATAACTAAATACGTTTAGGGAATATCTTTGATCACTTGATTTTTCCTGAGTGCTTATTCTTAGATTTTACATAAGCGGTTCCGATCTATTATTTTAGCTACGTTTCCATATAAATATTACGAGTTTAAATGTGCTAAGTTTAGATAGACGTCCATTTAAATGTTTTATCTTCTGTTTCTTTCTATAGTTTCTTTAGGTTATAGTTTTGTAGATATTATTTAATTTGTTTTAATGTTTTTTCTTGTATGTTTTTCTGGTAAAATCACACAGATGGATAAATGGACTAAATGGACTGTACATGTACTAAAATTCTACTTCACAACTTACATTGGTGTCATTCACAAGACGGGTGTTCATCGTTCATCTAACAATAGTTTCTACAAGTATCTGGAGGGGGTGAAACAATTATATTATGTTCATCGTTTTAAATTTTGCCTCCATATGAGTTCAACGGTGTTAACTGACTCCAATTTTAACCAAAAGTCTATGTTCATCAAAATCATACAGAAATCAGTCAGCAAAATCTTGCTAACAAGGTAATAAGTACCTTTCTACTAACGTTTACAATGATCATCACTCTTCACTTCCAGTAGGATTGAAATAACATTTACAAACTCTTCTAATCTTAGAAAATCAACACTCGGGCGCAAAATCAGCTTTTCAAAGAATTGTACCTTCATTCGTAAACTCAAGTACATGGCAACACTACACAAAACCAGAGTAAATCTCACGCCAAACGACATTGTTTCACCTTGTAACATTCAATTGAAGTAAAAAGAAATAAATCCAGCCAATTAAGCCCTATAATTGTTCATTATTTCTACTTGTCATGGTAGTAGTTTCAGATACAAAAACTCTTGTATTTATGAAAGAAGATGAGATCAAATCCAATACTCTACTTCTTTACCTCCTCATATTCTGCCTCTGGGGCTTGATCTCCGCCACCTTGTGACCCTCCAGATCCTGACCCAGAACCACCTTGCATATGTTGGCCGATCTTTGATTGTGCCTTGTTCGCAGCATCAATCTTTGCCTGAATCTCAGCGGCATCCTCACCCCCAGCAGCCTTCCTCAAATCAGCAACAGCAGCCTCAATTTCAGACACCACATCACTAGGAAGCTTATCTCTGTACTCGTTCAGATTCTTTTCAACGCTGTAGATGGTTGTGTCAGCATTGTTCTTGGCATCAATCAGTGCCTTCCTTTCGGCATCCTTTTGGGCATGAAGCTCTGCATCCTTCACCATCTTCTCAATTTCATCATCTGAGAGACCTCCTGAGGACCTGATTGTAATCTGTTGTTCTTTGCCAGTGGCCTTGTCTTTCGCTGAAACGGTAACGATACCATTTGCATCGATGTCGAACGTTACCTCGATTTGAGGCATGCCCCTTGGAGCAGGAGGAATACCCATGAGTTCAAATTCACCCAATAACTTGTTGTCTGATGCCATTTCACGCTCTCCTTGCAGAACTTTAATGCCCACTTGAGTTTGGTTGTCAGCTGCTGTAGAGAATGTCTACAAACAAAAGCACAGTTAAAAATTATATAGAAACAACCGCATACATCCAAGGTAAAACGAGTATTTCAGTTTGACACCAATTTAAAACCGGTCAAACAAGTAAAAACTTGAGAATATTAGCTTCAAACACCACAAGTCAAAAAGCCAACCAAACTGTATTATTAGGTTTTAATGCACCAAACCACCGAAATCATCTTATTCAGATGATTAGAGTGTTATTAAAATAGTAAAATGCTCGTAAGATATTCGGCACACTAAGCCTTAATTCAAAGTTACTAGAAAAGTTCTTTAAGTGATATGAAGATTTGTTAGTCTAGACCTAAAACTAATACCCAACATCATTTTGTCACCTCTAGAGGAAATTAAAAATGAAAGTGATCTCTCACCTGACTCTTCTTGGTAGGAATTGTGGTGTTCCGACCAATGAGCTTGGTAAAGATACCACCAAGTGTCTCAATACCAAGTGATAGAGGCGTGACATCAAGTAAAAGTAGTTCTTTAACATCACCACGAAGAATGCCACCCTGAATAGCTGCTCCCATAGCAACTGCCTCATCAGGATTCACCCCTTTGCTTGGTGTCTTCCCAAAGATTTCTGTAACTACTTCCTGAACTTTAGGAACACGGGTCATACCACCAACAAGGAGAACTTCATCAACCTCCTTGGTTGTGACTCCTGCATCCTTAACACAGTTTTTGCATGGGATCTTGGTCCTCTCAATCAGGTGGCTTACTAGAGCTTCAAATTTAGACCTTGTGAGAGTGATATTCAAATGCTTAGCACCAGATGCATCAGCTGTGATGAACGGCAAGTTAATATCGGTCTGGGTTGTTGATGACAGCTCAATTTTAGCCTTCTCAGCAGCTTCCCTAAGTCTCTGGAGGGCAAGCCTGTCTTTTGTCAAGTCTATTCCCTCTGTTCTCTTGAACTCACCAACCAAGAAATCCAACAAGGCATTGTCAAAGTCTTCTCCTCCAAGAAATGTATCACCATTGGTTGCTTTCACCTATATAAACAAAAGAAATTAGCATATATATGATTTATCCACTTGATAGAAAAACAAGTCTTGGCAGATAAATTGGATACCTCAAAAACACCATTAGATATCTCCAAGATGGAAACATCAAAAGTTCCACCACCAAGATCAAAAACTGCAATTAGACCTTCTTTGTTATTTAACCCATAGGAAAGTGCAGCAGCTGTTGGCTCGTTGATGATCCTTTGCACGTCTAAACCAGCAATCCGCCCAGCATCCTTGGTGGCTTGCCTTTGTGCATCATTGAAGTATGCAGGTACGGTAATAACGGCTTTATTAATGGTCTTTCCAAGATATGCTTCAGCAGTTTCCTTCATTTTAGTAAGAATAAAGGCACCAATCTGGCTGGGAGAATATTTCTGCCCATTGGCCTCAACCCAAGCATCTCCATTTGGAGCCTTGACAATCTTATATGGAACCATCCCCATCTCCTTCTGTGTTTGGGGATCATCAAACCGTCTTCCAATTAAACGTTTTGTCCCAAATACAGTGTTTGTCGGGTTAGTAACTGCTTGACGTTTCGCAGGAGTGCCCACAATTAACTCTCCTTTCTGGTTAAAGGCCACAACTGATGGAGTCGTACGTGCTCCTTCAGCGTTCTCAATAACTTTGGCAGTCTGAGTATTATAGCATCAACCATTTAAAATTATAAATTAATAAATTTCAAAATCAAAACATGCAAAGTCCTCTGAACAGCTTAAATGTATATCTTACCTTGCCCTCCATGACTGCAACACATGAGTTTGTGGTACCCAAGTCAATCCCAATAACTTCATTTCCAATAGGTCTTGAACTGTATCAGAAGCCTTTATTAGCTAGAACAGAAGGAGATAAAAGCATAAATTTGCAGAATAAAAGACACATCACACATGGGGTACCTGAAGGGCCTCGCAATTGCGCCTAACTTGTGACTCAAATATGAGGCATTCGATGGCGTTTTGGCTCCACTAAGCTGCATAAAGATTCACATAATTACACTCAGAACTAGTTTTCCAAATATATACATAAAAGTACCAACAGCCTAACACAAGACAATAACAAGCGAGAAACTAATGAAAATATTTCCCAATTATCCCCAGACACAACTCAACTCCATAATCCATATCATTTCAATCATATCACACATGAAATCAGAACTTTCACTCACAAATACACATATCTCACGTATGAATGAAAAATGAAGAACCCAAGTGTGATATACCCCTCTTTTCTTGTTTATCGGATCATTCATATACAAACAACGCATAAAACACACAGCTCATAGGAAGAGATCCATACAAAAGAACAGAAATACAACAAATCATAAGGATAAAAGTATAGATGAGAAGCATACGGATTTGAAGGCGGATAGAGAAGCAGATGAGACGTCTCGTCGGCGAAGAGATCTGAGCAAGGCGGCGGTGGCCATGGTCGACGGTGGTGGAGAATCTGATCTGGTGGTGGTGTTAGGGTTTAGGGTTTTTGAAAAGAAAGACGATGAAATGTGTGGTGAGATTTTGGGCTACTTGGAGAAAAGGTTATGATTTATGAAAATGCTAAAAATAACTATCAAGTGTTTTTTGAACCTTCTAGTTGCTACTACACCCTGGCTACATTTTTATTAAAAGTCTCATTAATCATTTTTATTAAAAGTCTCATTTTTATTATGTTGCTATACTAATTGGTTGGTTTAATTCAGCTGAAAATATCAGGGTTTAAGTTTGAGTAAGGTTTATATTAATAGCAGGATATGTAATATCGGAACTTGGGATTGGATATAATTCAATATCTTTTACATAGATTTATGTTAAGCTTAATTTAGTTTTTGTTAAGTGTGATTAATTTAACTCTAAAGCTATTTATTATTGTGATGAGTGTCAAGTGAGATATATATAGTTGAGGTATTTTTACAGAGTGATAAACTTAAACTTTGTTTTTATATGACTGATCAATACGATCATGCACTTACCATCTAATTGTATTGTTCAACTCTGTTCATGCACAACCTCTTATAATTGTTGTAAATCTGAATAGCGTAACAGACTACTTTTGAACTTGAATGTAACGGATAACAACGATGGAATTGAGATACAAAATTCCACCAATCAATCCAATCGAAAGGGAATCTAAACATAGGTTTAGGATACAAAAAAACACCACCATGTCTGTGAATAGGATCCAAGAACACTAACTTGCCAAATTTGGATTAGCAAGGAAGATCACTGATTACTCATAATCACGAGAACACAACAAAAAGAAATAATTCATAAGATCACCACCACCTTCATTCATTACAATAGCTGACATATAGTCATACACCACTATTCCGCACCTTAGATATATGGAAAACTAAATGCTAAAGTATAAATATGAAGCAAGAAGTAAAACTAGAAAACATAAATATTAAACTATAGGAACAAAATGTTAATGAAACATGGTAGTGACAATGTAGGTGTGTGAAATTACATGGTTTTTTCTAACATCGTCGAGTTTCATTTATTCCTATTTAAACTTTAGAAAAGTTGAAAGCCCTTTTTGTTTGCTCATCATCCTCATCTGACCCATGTTCATTAATCCTAGCTATCTAGTTTCCCATAGCTATGAGGTTTAGATTTCTTTTGATTTGAGGGGGGTGCCTTGGTTATTAGTTTTATGTTGCAAAGATAAATATCCTTTATTGCCTATAAATTGACCACCTAGGTAAATTCATGAATTCAATTTGATTATCCAATCTTATTATTAAGCATCTTAATCAAATTGTCTTGTTTTAACTCATGAAGAAAGTATATTTATATTTTAAAAAAACTATTCAAGAAAAATAACCAATTCCTCGTGCGCTATTGGTTGATACTCTTGTCCCGATATTCTTCCATCAAATAAATGGATTTTTAGATTTTGTTCATAAATTAAGTAAAAGAACTCTCTTTATGATTTTTTATGTATACTATATTGCTAATCTTTTTCAAAAAAATTGGAAGAAAAAAGGTTTTACTAATCTAAAAGTAGAATAACATAAAATGAATAAAAAGATTTTTCAAATCTTTATTTTATGAATTTTATATAAGGTCAAATAAGTTCAAACCGTAAAACAAAATTGAAGCCAATTTATTACTAGTAGATTGGTTTTGATTTTGTTTGGTTTCAAATTTAAATTGTTTGTTTTGGTTGTAATTAAAAAAAACGCTATTAACTCTTTTAGTTAATATTTTTTTGTAAAAACTATAAAACCGTAATGTAACAACCCTAAATACATGTGATCATGAACTTTAGTTGTCAGCATAATGTGATAAAAAAGGTTAAACACACCATCACAATCAGAATGTACAAATCAATAACATTCACAAATGACTTCAGTCAATATAAAAATAAAGATAAAAATTCTAGGTGCTTGCCACACCATATCAAAATTTAAAACAAGTATTTAGTTATTATAATTTAAAAAAAGTGTTTTTCTAAGAATTTTATTATGACTATTCCATATTATTTTATAAACTTTATAAGATTTATTAACCTTTTCGCTGTATAAATTTGTTATTGAGTTTTTATTTGTCACCTATTGCTTCAAATTCTTCACCTAGAAACAAGTTGAAGAAAGAACAGTACAATAGAGTGACCCATCTCAATAGAGTGACCCATCTGGTTTAGGCTCGTTCCATATGTGATATAATTTTATTTTTCTTTTTCTTGAACATACAAGTTGCAACAAAAAATAACTCATTAAAGGGCCCTAGAGCTTGAGCTTCAAGGGCGTTCTAACGCTCAAGTCAATATGTATATAAGCTGTATCAAACATAAGCATAAAATGTATGAGAGTGAGAATACAGATGATGGACATGAGATGTTAAAGCTAAAGGAATTAGATGAATGGTATTCTGAGTTAGGAATGATTGTATGCCCTTCTCATTAGTTGATGTGAAATATGGTATTTATAATGATTGTGATGTTGAGCTTCTGTTCAATAAGTAGTCTTTTGTCACTCATCAGGACTAGACTTCTTTGGTTAGAGAATTCTATATTTATTTGGTGCAAAGAGTTTTTATCTGACTTAAATGCTTCTTGTACATTGTAGTTGACTTTGTCTTATGTTGTAATTGTTGTTTTATGATCTAACAATATTCTCAGATAACAAATGGGTGCATTTATTCTTTGTTGAGCTTCTTGTTTGTTTCTATAGTTTCTAAGTGCCCAACCTGGATCACTCTCTTTTATTCATCTGTCACATTAGTTAGTCCCATCCCAACCGCAACTAAGGGTGTCATTTTATCTGATTTTGGTCATACTTTCAATAGTGACCGGTGAGCTTCTTCATCACATTACGATTGGTCTTTCGTTATTAATCTTCTTACTAATGTCTTTAGTGGTGTTGTCATTAAAAGTGGTGTGTTTTTTATCTTTATTAGTTCTTGATATTTTAGGTAAGATTGTGTGTCGTACTAGTGTGAGCCGTGGTTGAGGGTATGCACTTGAGCTGCGGTTTAAGGCCTTTTTCTCTATTTGAGGTGATAGCCGTTGTGTCAGCTGAGGCTAAGGGACTTCTCCTTGTGTTAGCCAAAGCTAAGGGTCTTTCCATTTGTGTCAGCCAAAGCTAAGGGTCTTCTCCTTGTGTCAGCCGAATCTAAGGCCCTTCCCTTTGCGTCAGCCAAAACTAAGGGTCTTCCCCTTGTGTCAGCCGAAGCTAAGCCTCTCCCCTTTGTATCAGTCGCGGCTAAGGTACACCCTCTTGAGTTGCGGTTGAGGTTGTCATGTTCCATCTAGTTTTCTTTGCTCAGTGTAATCACGTTATCATACTAGGTTTAATTTCTTTAATAATGATTTTTGTTGTATATGGGGTGGTAACTTTTAGAACCTTTTCGCTTTATAATTTGTTATTGAGTTTTATTTGTCACCTAGAGATAATCCATTTATCGCATACTTGAATGTTTTGAATGTTCAAAGGTAGAGTGCTTGAGTCATCTTGGTAAAAAGCAGGTTTTTTTTACTTTGACATAATTCGTTTTTGCAAACCAATCCACGACGGAACCATCCATTGATCATATATCCTTCGTAACTTCACTTTTAATGTTTCTTTTCTTTTTCGACTAAACACATACATGTTAATTAATTAACAAAAACCTTTTATATAAACACGTGTGTAGGAGTAAAAGGTATAATTTTACAAGGATTAAGTATTACTTTGCAATTTAGGATTCTTTTTAACACATTTATATCTCTTAGATAGTGCTGAATTTGTATAGGTCAATGGTCAAATGTTTAAACCATCAACCATCTAATATTTGTTTTATGTTTTCACTATGCTACAAAGAAGATATTAGTGTTGTTGCCCTATGATGCGAGGCATGAGATTGCATGAAGCTTGGTAAGATGCACACTTTTTAAGGTAGGTAGTTCCTTCATCTGAAGCACTTTCGACCTATTTACATATAAAATGTTTCATTTGAGACACTTTCGACCTATTTACATATACAATGTTTGGAAGAGAATAATAGAGAGGGAGATTATAAACCGCTAGGACCTCAAGACCGGGTGAAAATGTTATTTAGGGTTTTGGATAAACATTCTCCGGATATTTTTGTATATATGAAATATACAAGAAAGAGCTCTATATGTAGAGCACAAAATATTCTAAAAGAATACTAGGTGTCTTATCAAAAGAAAAGACAAATAAATCCTTTTGCTAATAAAGATAAAAAAATATACATACAAATATCTCTAATACACCCCCTCACGTGAAACGGGAGCTGCCACGTGAAGCTTAGACCTGAGATTGGCAAATCGAGATGACGATAAACCTTTGGTTATAACAACCATTGTCAATCATCATCACCAACTACTCCTACAATTACTGTCAATCACACGTAAATATAGTAGTGATTATAAAGTCAATATTAGTGTGATACCTTTCCTTGTATTTCTCCTTGTAATTAGCTTGTAATCATCTATATAATAATATCAAAATCTCTCTAATAATTTAGAGAGAATTCCTTGACTTTCATGGTATCAGCCTGATCGTTCCTCTCATCAACCTTCTTTTTCTCCAACAACCAACCATGTCATCCTCCTCTACCACCACTGAAACCAAACTACCCATGGCAACCATACTCCACATGCTCACTATCAAACTCTCATCCACCAACTTTCTCTACTGGCAAAATCAACTCCTTCCACTCCTTGCTAATCAAGGACTTCTCGGCCATGTCGATGGTTCCATCCCTCCACCTCCGAAAACAATCACCCTTAATTCAAAAGAACAGTCCAACCCCGATCACGCAGCCTGGCTTG
>BJCM01207595.1:0-13548 GCA_018326385.1 Flaveria bidentis
TCAAGACTTCATCTCCTTCTCCACATCAAACGATTTTGGGCAGCCCTTTTGGAAGGTGTTTCATTCAACATTTTTGGACAGCTTTGGAAGGTAGTTCCATGGTTGTTTATGGTTGTCATTGTTTACTTGTTTGCTAGTTATTTCACATATATATGATCCTTATAATCTTGGGTTTGTTGTTGACATAATATGGCCTTAATATTTCAGTTTATAAATCATTAAACTAAGGTAAGTTTCCGTTGCGTTTTTCTTGTCTAAATGATTAAACTACTATGATTATGGTCCAACAAAGCCAACATTATGGCCCTCTGAAGAGAGTTAGTTGACGGAAATTGTAGTCATACTCCCATCTAACTATATACTCCAGTATGATACCTTCAACCATGTAAAGAAATGATTTGCCTTGATTGTTGATCCTTCCTTTCGTCCTTCTCTCTCAGCTTCAATTTTTCTTCAATCTTGGCCCTTGTGGTTAGCTCAGTTAGATGAAGACTGCTCAGATGATTCCTAATATAAGCAACTATCTCAGAGTTGGCGGGATTGGAGGATTGTTTCTCTGCTAACTCAGCAATATCAAACCTGCTTAAGTGTAGCAGAGAGGAGGTATTGAGCCTGTTGATTTCACCATTCTCTCTTTCCACAACAAAGTTATGAGAAGAGTCTTCGAACCTCCACTGTATTATTTTCTTTCTAGACACAAGGGTCTTAATTGGTACCTTGTCTTCTTTCTTTAAATACAAGAGAGTCATCAATCTTCTTTTTAGCTTCTTCTATTCTTCATTTATTGAATCAGAGTTGAGGCCAAAGAGTTTGAGAGCCTGGACTAGTGTTCCTCTTGGCAGATCAAGGAATTGTTCTCTAGTGAGAGAACATGAGGAGCCATCAACATAGGTTAACTTGAAGACCCCTCCTCACAAGAGATATCATTAAGAGTGGTACATTTGATGAGTTTCATCTTGATCTCCTTAAATTCTTCTATGGAAATAAGTTTGCATGGTTGAGAGGATGACTTGGGTGGTGATGGGTAGGTAATGATGTTTGGGTCCTAGGGAGTGTTTTATGTTTGAGGATGGGTAATTGAGGTGGTTGTTATGATTGAGTGGGTGAGGAAGAGGGTATGGTTAATGGTGTGGGTTTAGCAGTGTATGGCTTAGAGGTTGGTTTGGTTTTGATTGGGAAAGGGAAAGGAATTGGTTCAGGTTGAGGTTAAGGGATAATTGTTGGTTTGGAAGTCATCCCTTGTACTCTTTTGTACATCTCTTTCCTTCTTCCTAAGCGAATGTCAACCCTGATTTCACTGACATGTCGCTGCAAGATCTTCTAGAACATAAGACCCACTTGCCTGCCAGAGAAGCCATGGGCCCTAAGATTATCTTTCATCCAGGCTTTGTCTCCCATCTTCTTGACAACTAGAAGTTCAACTTCTTCCTTTCTCTCAGTTTTTCCCTAGCAACCTTCTTTCTCTCTTTCTCCCTTTCTCCATTTGATCTTGTTCTTTCTTGAAAAGCCACAAGATTGTATCATTGTTGTGAAGAATTAAGATTACCATATTTAACACAAAATTTCTCCATCTATTCTTTCTAGTCGTCAAGAGAGAATTCCCTGGAGCTTAGGAAAGCTATCCTTTCACTCCTAAGTTACTTGTCAACTTCTTCTTTCTTTCTTAATTTTCTTCCTCTAAGGCCAACCTTGCTACTTCTTCTTGCTCAATCCGTAGTAGGGTTGCCTTTTCAAACTCAACTAGCTACTCCAGTAATAGTGGGAGCACATCTTCACTAGCAGCTCCTAGATTGACAAGTCTATCAATGATCTCCACCTTTCTTCTTTTGTTGATAGCCTCCTAGTTGGCTACAACTGCTTTGCTACTTACACCTAGTAGCTTCCTAGTAGGGAGTCTACCTTTTCTTTTTAGCTTTTCCAACCTTTATTCCTCTAGTAGTTCTTCCGCCATCATCTTCCTCTTCC
Organism: Flaveria bidentis; assembly: GCA_018326385.1. Taxonomy (NCBI): domain Eukaryota; kingdom Viridiplantae; phylum Streptophyta; class Magnoliopsida; order Asterales; family Asteraceae; genus Flaveria; species Flaveria bidentis. The sequence goes on from BJCM01207595.1 coordinate 1,966, forward strand.
CTTTAATGTCTTCGTAAGTTTGAGACTTGGGAGGTTCTAGTGTAGAGGTTTCGGGTTGAGAGGTGGTGATTGGAGCATGTGATGATGATGGTGTTTGACTGAGAGGTAGGTTAAGAAAGTCCTCACTATTTACCTCAGATGCTAGTTCAAGAATTGCATCAGTGATAATTAGATCATCGGATAGAGAAAATAACCCTTCCGCAACTTGCATCTCAGCTTCGGAAGATTGAAATGGTTCTTTCGTAACTTTGACTTTAGCTTTGGAAGTTTGTGGGATTGCACTATCCGTCCCAATAGTTTTGGTTATTGCGCCATTAGTATCCCCTTCGAAATCAATCTCGGGTTTAATGTAAACCTTAGGTTGACCAACTTCCTTGACAGTAGTAGATAATGCATTCAACCTTTGAAGCTTTTCAGCTCCAAAGTATGCCACAACAATATCCGGACTCGGTTGTTAAATAGAAGATCTTATTAGGAACTTGGAAAAGAACCTATTTAGATATTTGAGCATCCTTGGGTCCATTTGAAGAATGATTGGAGGAGGCTCAGGGAAAATTGTTGCTTGCTGAGCAGGATATCTTGAAGTCAATTTAGAAAGAGCTAAACTTTATGGTTCCACATGTGCTTGTCTCTGAACACTCTCCCCTTTATTGTTAGCATCATCTTGAGAGCTTGATAAGATAGAGGAAGATGCCAAAGAGACTCGAATTGGTACATGCCTAGCAGATCTCTCAGTCTGTTTCTTAACTAATTTGGCCTTGAGACTTTCAATCTCAAGTTGTTGAGTGGCAGACCTATCTAAAATAGTCTTAACCCTAGATTGAAGGTTTGAGACTTTAGAAATTAGGTCTCTTATGGTGATTTGTAGACTTCCCTCATCTTCTTTAAAAGAATCATGGGGAGATGAGGTAACATACCTGGTATGTGCATCCTTACCACCAGATGTGGTTTCCTGGCACCCTGGTTTCCCCTGCTTAATGATGTCTCTTTCAAAGTAATCAAAGGGCATGGTTGCCATAGATCCAATCTCAGAGATGTTACCACTGTCCTAAGGATCTAATGAGGTTCCTTTAGTAGTGGCAACTAAATCTACTTGAATCCCCTCCACATCAGTGGGACTCCCCTTAGTTGGGGCTTGTTGATGGGGGCTAGAGATCAGAGGTTTCTTTAGGCTTAGTTGATCCTTAGATAGGTGTTGTGGATCAACTTCATGGCCTTGAAGAGATTTAATCCCCTTATCAGTTCCTATAAGCAGGTTAGTAAAAGATATAGAGGTTATGCCTAATGACCCGTCACCTTGATCACTATCTAATGGCATTAAGCCTATGAGAAAGATGTACCTTTTTGGCTGCTCAGGAGAGTATAATGACTCATCCTAAGGGGTTTCAGCTTAGGTTTCGGGTTCATGGGATTGAAACTGAGGAGACTCAATAGCCATATTGAGGTCGATTGTGAAGGAAGGTAGGACATGAGACTGAGTGGGAGCCCATGTTTCTACTCTAGCCTTTTTGGATTAAAAAGGGGAGACTTGTTCAATTAGAGGGGATTGAACACGGGTTCGTTTAGATCGTCTCTAATAGGTAATTTTGATGGGGGTAAGAAGGTAGATTTGGTATTGTGAGGGTTATTGTTGGTGTGGGTTCATCACCTATGGGTTTAATAGGGATGTCACCAGAAGCTATGTGCTCATTCATACCTGGAAGAAGTGCAATGTATCTTCTAGTAAAGTTGGTGGAAACCCTCTTTAGTACCTTGAAGATGGTCGGTCTCATGTGAGGGACAGGTAGAGTAGCTGCATAGACAAACTTACTCTGGTCCAGCTCACAGTTGATGATGTGCTGAATAAACCTGGGATACATGTAAAATGTCTCCCTTTGAAGGTCCCCATCAGATTGGTCAACACAAACCATGAATAGTTAAAACGGAGGCCTTTTACCAACCCATGAACTAGGTATCCTAGTTCATATGGGATTTGATCCCATCCCCTAGACTTGTTTGACAGGCAGTGAAGGACTATGTGAAGTAGGAACTTCTAGTTGTAAGAAAAGTTGACTTACACATAATTGACCTGCTCACATCACCACCATATCCCATCTGGGTATATGTGTCATCTAGGTCTACTTTAGGGAACTCTGTAGGAGATCCTTCATCATGAAGCTCTAGATGTTCCCTGATGATTTGTTCAAATATGATCAATTCCTGACCACAGATGCTCGACCTAAGAACCCTAACTCCATTTAAGGTTACAATCTGTCTTTTTCCCCAAAATTTGGCCATGCGGTTCAAATAAATAGTGGGATTGATAGTTAGGGTAGTGAAGTAGGTTCATTGGGTAAGGAAGGAGATGATTTCAGAGAAGTTGACATTCTTGGAAGAGTCAAGGAGTGCGACTTGGTTGTGCTGAGGGTTTAGTGCCATTTTGTGAGAAAGTTATAGAGAAATGAGCTTGAATTTGGGTAAATTGAAGATGAAGGAAGATTTGGTAGTAAACTTGATAAAAAGATTAAGTGAGTGAGTCGGAAGTATATAAATGAGCGAAACTGGCGGATGAATAAGGTAAAGTGATGGTTTGGGGTATGATGTGACAAAGGCGGTAAGATAAAATACATTTAAAAAATTCGACATCATTAAGAAAATATTTACCTTTTTACAGTGTGGGGTCCAAAAGATTTACGTTACACAATAAAGCTTTTTTTTAGTATAAAACTTTTCCGAAGGTAATCTTCTTCAGAAGCCAATATTACTTCCAAAGGTAAATTTATCCAATTTACTTCTAAGAATAAGAAGGTCTTTTGAGTGAAGAAGTGTGTTAATTTTTAAAAGATATGATATCAAAAAGCTTCTTCCAAGACTAAGAACTTTTCCGAAGATAAGATTTCCCTTGGAGGAAATTTGCTTCAAAAGATATATATGGCATCTTCCAAGGGTTAATTCCTCTTCGGAAGAATTTATATTTCGTGAAATTATGAAGAAATATCTTTTGTAACAAGGCTTTGATTGTATTGACAAAGACAAGACACATTTTGAAAAGGTTTTCAAACAAGATGGACTAATTAATTTTATCATCCCAATAGCCGTAATAAGATACTTAAATCTTTGTTGATCAAATGCGTTGGTGAACAAATCAGCATATTGTTTATTTGAATCAACTTTGATTAGTTTAATCAGTTTTTTCTCATGAATGTCTTTAATGAAATAATACTTGATGTCAGTGTGCTTTGTCTTGGAGTGCTTGACTATATTTTCTGTAATGGAGATAGCACTGTTGTTGGTAATATGGATAGGAGTACTCATGAAGTTGAATCAATAGTCTATCATTTAGTTTTAAATTGATAGCAACTAGCAACAACAATGTATTCAACTTTAGGAGTAGATGTTAAAATACAGGATTACTTCTTGCATTGCCATGAGATGATCCTTCCACCAAGAAATTGACATCCTCCTGATGTGGATTTCTTGTTAATGTTGCAACCACCATAGTCACTATCAAGAAATAGCCATAGAGATTTAAATTACTGTTTCTTGGATACCAGAGACCCAATTTAGGTGCTCCTTTGAGGTATCTAAGAATTCTCTTAGCAGTAACTAGGTGAGACACTATTGGAGCAGCCTGATATCTTGCACAGATACAAGTTGCAAACATAATATATCAGGTCTACTTGCTGTGAGATACATCAGAGAACCAATGGTTTCCCTATACTGATGTTGATTAGTATCCTCCCCCTTAGATTCAGGACAAAAATTATGATTTTTGAGTATAGGTGTCTTAGCTATCTTACAATCTTTAATATCAAATCTTTCTAAATTGTTAGTGACATATTAATATTGATTGATAAGGAATCCATCCTTTATTTGCTTTACCTGAATTCCAAGGAAAAAGTCTATTTTTCCCATGGAACTCATCTCAAATTTCTTCTTCATGTTGCTCTCAAAGTCTTTGCACATTTGTTAATTTGAGGAACCAAATATTATGTCATCGTCATAGACTTGTATGAGCAAGATGTGTTTCCCAGACTTTCTTATGAATAAAGTCTTGTCAATGGTACCTCTAGTGTAACCGTTCTTTAGGAGAAATTGAGACAAATTTTCATACCACAACCTAGGTGCTTGGTGCACCCAATAGAGAGCTTTATCCAATTGGCACACATAGTTGCTTGGTGCTATGGGTCTTCAAATACTGAAGGCTGGCACACATAGACTTCCTTATCTATATTCCTATATAGAAAAGCAAACTTGACATCCAATTGGTAGACAATTAAATTCTTGGATGCAGCATAAGCAAGAAAGATCCTAACTACCTCAAGTCTTGCAACAGGTGCAAAGACATTAGTGTAATCGATTCCCTCCTCTTGAGTGTATCCTTGAATTGCCAGTGTTGTCTTGTTCTTGATAATTAAGCCTCTACCATCTCTATTTTTCCTAAAAAACATTTGGTGTCTATTGACACTTGACCATATCGTAGTGGACATAGGTTCTAAACCTTTTGTCATTTGTTGAAGCAATTCCTTTTGCATTGATTTAACCCAACTACTATATTTCAAGGCTTCTTCTACTTTATTGGGTTCTATCTAAGATAAGAAGCATGAGCACAGGCAGACATTCCCATTATGTGTTTGTCCCCTTATTCTCACACCTTTAGAGACACCTCCAATGATGTTCTCAGCTGGATGAGTGTTGTGAATCCTAAGCCTAGGTATCACATCCAATTGCAAAGATAGATCCAAATTGGACATGTTTTGCTTGGAACTTGAACACTTGGACCAGTTGGTGTTTCATACTCATTCAATGAGGACTGATTGATTGAATGAGAAACAACATCAGTTTTAGTTGACTATGAAACAACATTAATAGTTGTCTGTTCTTTCAAAATGCTACTTCTATTAGTTTGGTGTTGTGCATTGTCATCGGATGCGTTTTGAGGCTCACTAAGTCGGCAACTGGTTGAAGCTCCACTATTTGTTAATATAGTTATGTTGTCAGGTCTGGCAATTATGGGAGCTTGATTTTCAGCAACTCTTAGAGAACTTGGAAGAGGTCTGGGTAACTCAAATAGTTGATCATCATCAGTATCACTTTAAGTACATGTTCCAGCTGAAATATTCTCATAAGAAGGTTTAGAATAGTTTGGAAACAATACTAAATCAAAAATATGATCAGGTCCACTCCCCTTAACACAAGGAGTGTGTTCATTGACAACAATGTTGGATGATTCCTCAAATTATTGATTTTTAATGTTATAAACTCTATAGGAAATAGAGTTGGAGGAATATCCAACAAAGATAGCATCATCTGACTTTTCAGCAAATTTTACCAAATTGTCCTATGCTTTAAGTATGGTATACCTACTGCCAAAGGACCTAAAAAGCTAATGAATGGTGGCCTCTTGTTCCATAACTCATAAGGGCTTTTTCCATGTGAATTAACTACAAGAACTCCGTTCTTCACATAGCATGCAGTGCTAACTACCTCTGCCTAGAATGTTAGAGGCATATTTAAATAATCTAACATAGTTCAAGCAGCCTCAATAAGTGTCATATTTCTCCTCTCAACAAGAACTCTGTTCTACACATAGCATGTAGTGCTAGCAATCCCTTTTGAGTTGCAAAATGAGTCAAGAACTTAATTCTTAAACTCAGTCCCTTGATCAATTCTAATTATCTTAACCTTGTGATCAATTTGATTTCTATTTTAAGAATAAAATATTTTAAAGTTTCAGTAGTTTCATCTTTAGTTCTTAAAAAGAATACCTATATGAATCTAGTAGAATCATCAACAATCACAAGACAATATGATTTCTTTCTAATGCTCATTATACTTGTGGGACCAAATAGATCCATGTGCAATAAATGTAATGGAGTAATAATGGAATTAACTACTTTGGATTTATAAAATGCTCTATGTTGCTTTCCTTTCAGACAAGCAACACAGTTATCTTTGGAGAAAAATTTATTTTTTAGGCAAACCATGCACCAAGTTATTTTTAACCAATTTATTCATGGTTTTGAAATTGACATGACACATTTGTTTATGCCACAGATTTGACTCATTAGCATCAGCTTTGGAAAGAAAGCATGACACTTCACCCAATAGGGAAGCATTGTTCATATGCAGCTTATACATATCCCATTTCTTGGAAGATCTAATAAGCACAATTTCATAAGGAATTATCATCCCAAGTTTGAGGATAATGCACTCAAGTTCTCTGAAAAGCATTTGGTGCTTTTGATCACAAAACTGAGAAACACTTAACAGATTGTGTTAAAGCTTTTAGACAAATTTTACTTTGTGATCTCTTAACTTGCCATTGGAAACACTTCCTCTTCCAGAAATGTATCTTCCAACCTCTTGTCCAAATTGAATAGGACCTTCATCAAATTGTTGAAATTTTTGAAGAAGAGATCTGTTCCTAATCATGTGCCTAGAGCATCCACTGTATACAATCCACACATTATTATTCTTGTCATGTGGATTTCCTTGCACATAAGGTGAGAAGTTAGTTATGATAGGAAACCCAAGCCTTGCTGGTCTTGGATTCTACTAATGAGGATGACATAATTGAACCAAAAGATATGGGAGAGGGTTCAGTAGATGTCTTAGAAGAAGAAGTTTGGGCTGCAGCATCATCTTTGATCTTCCATTCCATCCTTTGGTTGATCATTGTAGATGAGCTTGTAGAAACTTAAGCATCATGGCATTCTTCTGAAGCTTATTTCTTCTCAAAAGTAGCCTTCACCACCTTTTCTTCTGAAGTAGTCTTTTTCTTAGAAGGTTTCAAAGGAACTCCTTTGTTCTTTTGAATTTTCTTAGGCTTATCTTCCGAAGCTATTTTCCTTTCGAAAGAATGAGTTTCCTTCGCAAGATTTTTTTTCGGAAACAAGCTTTCCTTTCCACATCACTTGAACCATATTATAAGGTCCAAATGTGAAACCTTCCTTGACTCCTTCTTTCTTAGCATTGTCTGCACAATGTGTGCTTGGAGGATCGTAATAACAATCTTTGGACATATGGTTTTGCAAACCACTCATTATGCATGCAATGTTAATCTTTTGGGAATTTGAGGATTGTTGCTTCTTGCTTTTCTTGACTTCATCAACAATCATTCCCTTTAACTTCTGATCTTTCAGCAGGACAGGCTGTGTTGGTACTACACACCTTTCCAGGATCAGAATTTCCAACCACCTAGAATCCAGCTGAAATGAACACAACCTTTTGTTTTGGGTCTATTTTTAACATGGCCTCAACCACTATCTTGGTAGTTTTTCTAGATGCCTTAGCCCTGTTTCTTCTTGCTTTAGTGGTTAAAGGTTGATTATCACTGATGGATAAGAGTTGATTTACCTGGTTCTTCCTTATGATGGTCTTCATAGTTGTATCATCCTTTAACTCAAGTGATGGTGGGTCAACAGTTGGAACCTCTTGCTCTTTAGTCCTACATCTTGGTTGTCTAATAGACTTATAAGAATGTGAGGGAGCAATTTTATTGGTTCCCAAACCACCTTGCTTTTGATAATAAATCTTTGAGTGGGAGGATGATGCAAGAATGACTTGTAAGTTTTGCTCAATAAAGACATGCTTCCTTGCTTGAGCCTCAACTATTACTAGCTAGGCTTGAGCTTCAATCAATTTGGAGATTAAATCTTTGATAAGAGTCCTTTAATTTGTATCTTCATGTTTTAAAGTGAACACAATTTTCTCTCACTCTTAAATTTTCTTTTGATAGTCAGATTCAGCATTTTTAAAGTCAGATTTTAGGATATTTAAAGACTTAATATCATATTTAATTTCCATATTATAGTCATGATACAATTTAACTTTAGCAATGCAAGCTGGAGTACAGAGGTGTTCAAATACCTTGTCATCTGTTCCAGCCATCAATGCTTGAGTAGGGGTCACATCTTGTAACATGAAGCTCTAGTCAACTTCTTGAGATACAACAGTTGTATGTTGTTCAGTCGACTTCCCAATGGCTTTAGGTGTAGTGGGATGCGTGGAGGCTTGAGATGTTCCTGGATTTGATTTGGGAGCCTTGCATTCCCTTGCAAAGTGGCCAAGTTGGTTACAGTTGTAAAATTTAGACATTGTCTTGTCAAACCCAAACTTGCTATTAGTTAGGTTTTAAGGAAATTGCCTTCTAGTTATCTTAAAGAACTTCTTTGGGGTAAGTTAACAGAGCCATAGGTTGGACAATGTCCATGTACTCGACATCATCTAGGCTAAAACATTCTAGATCATCAAAGCAAAACTGAAAATCACTAGAATGCTTATTTCATGAGACAAAGGCTCAACTATCCTAGAAAGGACTCGACTGAGCCTGTTGAGACCTTGGAGTCTTAAGAAAGGTAATGTATGGCCCAGAAGAACAAAATGGCTGCTAGGAGTAAGTTAGGTACTGCTGAGGTTGGGGGTCCTGAGCCTTCAACAACCATTAAAGCGTTGCTAGCAGGAAGGCTTGAGGGTCTACTCACCTAGTGACCTTTCTTTTTTTCCATCTTTACACGGTATCCATCAAGGATGCCACATAGTTCAGTCATAGTGATGGAGTTTAAGTTTTCTATCCTCTTCATAAAGACATACTAGAACGCCCACTCATTTGGGAGTGCACTCATGAATTTTCTTGAGAGATATCTTAATTCAATAGTTATTTCCACAGACTGAAGTGATGAAATAATATCCATATACTTGAAGTATTACTGGCTGAGGGTCTATCCAGCAATGTAAGTTAAGTTTTCAAGTTGTCGCTTTAGGGAATCTTTCTTGGAGTTATTTGAGCTGGAGTATATCTGGGTCAAGGCGTCAAACAGTTCTTGGCTGAATTGCAATGCTCAAAACCTACCATGATGGAGTTGGCTATAGTAGTCTTCAAAACAGTCATAATTTTGTTATCAATGTCCAACTTTTTGTGGTCTTCTTTAGAATAATCTTATATCACCTTCTTTATCATGGCACCATTTCCACATGTTGTTGCAACATTTGGCTTGTAAGGACCATTGGTGATAGACTTACACATTGTGTTGTCTTGATATCTGATGAAGCCTTCATACGTCTGCTCCATGATCTAAAGTTTTCAAGGGTGATGATAGGTGCTTTGGTCACCATCCCCATCTCACATTCAGATTTTTGGATGAGGGCTATTTTGAGTGTGGTGAAAGAAGGGTGAAGAAAAGCTTGGTTTGGATGGTAAGATCTCACAATCAAGATCCTAGGAAGCTCTGATACCAATTGAAGGAACAGTTTTCGTCAGTCAACACTAATGTTGTCTCTCAAACTCACTGAATCACACTTGGTTTGATGTGCATAATCCCTTTAAGAGTTGATAATAATATACTAAGTAATCAAAGTACAAGAAGATAATTTTCAAGATACTTGTATATATTACTTCTCAACTCAAAGCATTACAAGACTCTAACAATCATGTTACATGACTTACAATGAGAACCTATATCTACTACTATCTACAACAGGTTATACTTTGATACCAGCTAGAAACCTATGACAAAAGCAAATACTACATTGCTAAAGTAAGGTACCTTAGATAAAATACTATCTATGATATGGTAGCCATGACATGTCTATGACTTACCTTTTGTTACCAACTAAAGTTGGTAACTATACTAACTGATAAGGAATCAACAGTGGAATAAAGTATGTCAACTACATGGGAGTGGGAAAAGCACCATGCAGTATATCAGAGGGACTATACTTATGTCCACTGGTTCATAGTAGGTTCTTTTGAAGGGTAATTGGCTTCGGAATAACAAGTTCTTCCGAAGCCACTTACTCTTCGGAATATGATACTTCTTTTGAGGTTTGAGTTATTCTTCAGGCCTTCATGCTTCGGAAGTCATTGTCTTGAATTCTTCTAAGTGTTGAGCTTCAGAAGAAGGAAAACTTTGTATTTGGAAGTTAGAGTTTCTCTTTGGAAGCTCTTTTTCAGACTTGACTTTCGGAAGTTCTTCTTTTACCATCGGAAGTTTTTCATTAGTTATCAGCCTTACTTGATCCAACAACTTGGACTATGATTCTAGTAAGCATAGAGTTAACAACTAGCACAAACTTGAGGTGAGAGAATTTTTAAAACATGAAACATGGAAGTAGCTTTAACTCCCGTCAAGAATATCTAGACATATAACCATTCGGAAAGCTAAAATGATAAACACACAATAACCATTTAAAGTTATTACATGAAGAACTAATGATACAATTATATCAATATTAAAGATGAATTGACCCCCAATAGGGTTACATAATTCTATATTTTTTTGGAATGTTAACACAATAAACATGACAACCACCGCAACTTACTTAAAATACAAAGATATATATATATATATATACACACACACATATACATATATATATATACATACATATATATATATACACACATATACATATACATATATATATATACATACATATATATATATACACACATATACATATATATATATATATACATACATATATAAATATACATACATATATATATACATATACATGTATACATATACATGTATACATATACATGTATACATATACATGTATACATATACATGTATATATATATATATATATATATATATATATATATATATATATATTGTAAACATGTATATTTATTATCATATATATCCATAGAGAACAAAGTGTGTGATATACACTGATGAAAAGAGTTTTAAGCATATCATCAATCAAAAGATGTTAAATATGAGATAAAAAAGATGGATGGATCTATGAAATGCTTATGATTGTGACATATAATACCATCCAGAAAAGGAAAATTTTGTGGTTGGTGCACTTAACCATAAGAAAACTACCAGACCACTATGAATAGAGCAATGAAAATAGATACTAGATATTATGATCATTTTGATAAGGAGATAGTATATTAAATAAACAAATGGCTTGGACAGAAAGACTTTTATTCCTCGATAATGACAATATCAAAAAATCTAACAGTCAAATTTGGATTCCAAAGCATGGAGACTTTGAAATTCAAATTCTAGTATCAAATGAAATACATAAGTTAAATTAGTCCATTCATCCTAGAAGTGATACGATATATAAAAACCTAAAAGTCAATTACCTATTTTATTGAGAAATATATAACTGATTCATAGATAAAGAAAGAACATCAAAAACTCACCATAATTAGGCTTGGACATTACTATGTATAGGTAATTATAGATAGATTATCCAAATCCACTCACTTTCTACATATTCCGGAAGATTATCAATTGTAGGGATTAGCTAAGATATACATTGTAGAAATTGTTTCATGAAATATGTTGGATCAAGAAGAAGGCTAATGCAACCAAAACTATATCACTTAAGTTATTTTTGATGCTGCATGCAAAGGCTTCCGAAGCTTAACATGGAACTTCCGAAGGTTGTAGAGTTCTTCCGAAGACAAAGAGAAAGATCAACATCCGAAGACAGAACTCTACTTCCGAAGACAAGTGCATACTTCCGAAGTTCAAGACTTAGAAGAATAAAGTAAAGATCACTTCCAAAGTATGATGAAAAAAAGAAGTCTCCAAGCCTTGGAAGAAGCAGCCTCTTTCGAAGTATAAGTGGCTGCGG